>JAKELH010000078.1:0-239027 GCA_021525015.1 Lactarius pseudohatsudake | reverse complement strand
CTGTCTGCGCACCCGCGGCACGTTGCACAGAACGCACGGCAAGTTGCGCAAAGTTTAATAAGGGATCAGGAGTAAAGGTAATCTCGTCGCCGGTAGAGCCGATAGGAGGGCCGTCCCAGAGGAAGAAAGATAGGAAATGAAGGCGCCAAGGAATGTGCGTGCGGCAAGAATGTTTCCGTTGAGTAGGTACCTACAAATAATGAATCGTGAGTGATGATAGTGTACGTGAATGGGTGGCGTACGGGAGGACGGCACGTAGTGCGAAGGTGCCTGCATGGGACTCCAGGGACTTGCTCGCCTTGGCCCAATCAAAGTATACTTGAGCGAGCAAGCGGGCGCTATCACGGGTACCAGCGGCAAGGAGATGGGGCTCAGCACCAACAAAGTCATTCTCTGGTGCCAAACTGTTATCACGGTTGGCCATATTATGTGCTCAAACCTACCTTTGTGCAAGAGATCGCCGATGTAGTGTTGCAGGGCAGGATCGCCGGCAGGATATCCACCTTGTTTCGCGGACCACCTGTAAGAGCTTAGAATCCAATCGCGAGAAAACTGGGAGCTGGAAAACGGACGCAACGGATCTGTCGATGATACTCTTTCGCCAGGAACCGGAGGGGCCTACCAACGCAATGAGCTGTGTTATCCGGCCTGGACAAAAGTCAGATAGTGTGGGACTCTTGCTTGCATCTCGCAGTCACGGTGACGATGTACACACCCCTGCTCACGTCGCCAACCGGTTCGTTTGCACGCTCATATGACTCGAGAAGTAATAGTGTAAGGTCAGTGCCGGAACCTGGGTTTCCGGCCTTTAAGAGTTCGCGTGCAGATTGAAAGAGAACATCGATCGTGATTGCATGAGCACCGGACTTTGTGTATCGCGCAGCAAATGTACGCGCTTTTTGATGGGCTTCGTAAGGCTGACCAGCTGCAACGAGTGGAAGGATGGCCTCTAGAGCTCTGGAAGAAGAGGTTGGCCCTGTGCTCGACATATTTCAGGTTAACTTACTGGGAATCGCAGCTGCTGATAGGCCCATAGGCGGGGTTTGAAATATTAATTTACGTAACTATTCTATAATCCGAAATTGAAGCGCTGCTTTGTCAATAACTCCCATTAAATTACATAACTATTCTATAACCCGAGCTGCTTTGCGCCCCCAACTGGCACGCACATGTCCTCAATACGTGGTGCCCGTCCGCGCTCTTTGCGGTGGGCCTACCTTTCCCCGCACCGAAGCCACGTTGTACAAAGACCCTCTACCTTGACCCTCACTCATCCTTTCCGACAGTCTCTCGCATATCGCAAATAGCTTGCAATGCAGTCTGGCGCCCGTGTCAGTGACGACTTGATGTCCCGTGGACGGTTTCTACGACGTGAGTGGAAGCGGTATAAGCCCGTCAGTGTCTTTTGGAGCTATCCTGCGTGTATACCGCTTGACATCGATCTCGCACTTATCTACATAGCATCTAGCGAAATCCACTTCGTTACCAGAGCTAGAATTGGTCCCCGCGAACCGCCCCCTGTTTACCTGTGAGCGCTGTGGTTTCTCAAACGTGTATATTCCCTTGTGCCTTTGGTGTACGTGGACATCTCCCGATGCGACGTCAGCGTTCAAGGCTGCGACTCCACGTCGTAGTCGGCGCATCAGCAGCCCTAGCAGCCCCAGCAAAGCTGTCCGGAAAGCCGACCCATGCAGTCTAAGGCGCGAAGATCGACAGATCCAAGCACCACCGACGACCCCCTCTGGTCCGAAGGCTAGTGTTAGGCCGTCTGTTACTACCGATGCTCTCGATAACCCTGCGAAACCGGCGGCTGTCGCCAAACCTGGTGTTCAATCTGACCAGAACAGGGTCGTTAGAGCAACTGGAGGAGCCCTCCGTAGCTCAGATGCTGATCATCCACGGAAGCCCAGTGCACTGCGGATCCGGCGTGGGTTACCAGCTGCAACTGTCGTCGTTCCAACTCGGTATCCAATTATGACCACGACCATCGTCTCCTCAGGCTCTCCCCATACTGCACCAGTCTCGAGGGATGTCAAGCACGCGGCACACCCCTTTTCACTCCCTCCACTCCTTACTCCACCCACCCGCACGCTGCGCAGGAAGCACCACATGACTTTTCCAGGCGAAAAATCTAAGCGTTCCTTGCAATCGCGGGTGCTCGATGTGCCGCCACCACTGCCCACGCCTGTTTCGCCCGTGCGTCTTGGTCACCCGAGTCGACCGTACTATACGGCTATTCGTCCTCACCTCAACAATGGGGTAAATGTTTCGCGCCCCGATACACCAACAACTCCGAGCTCCGCTCCGAGTCCTGTCACACCGGCGGAGAAAGGACAATCGCTATCATCATCGCCGCAAGGACGGCCTAGTTTCGAATTTACACGCCCGCGTAGGTCAACGACATCTGGATGGTCGTTGAGCGGGGAAATTGAATTGCGCATCGCACTCTCGCAACGAAGAGAAGAGGAGGATGGGGTAGCACCCCGTGGCTCGGAGAAACGAGGGAGTATTGTGCGCGGGGTACGGAAGTTAGGCGCCGGTCTCCGCAATCTTGTGCTCCGCCGCAATTAGAGTCGGTAACGTGTTTGACGAGGTTTTATGATCTTTATGATATCCATGACGCATACGATATACGATACCCATTTGAACTTGTCACGCAGCTAGTCTGCACAGACGCTACTGTAGCGTACTTAGGGCAGGCTCTTACGCTTAGCGCTTTCAATAAACCGATTAGACACGATGTCACGTCTGCGTTCCAGGAATCCCTCTCGCGCCCTTTCAGAGTGAGTGCAACTTCCCTACACCGAAGTGTCGAGGTAGATCACAAAGATACAAAGTGGGCCAAGGTACGTAACAGAGGGCACTTAGCCCCCCATAGTGATACGAACCCCAAGGCGCAACGTTATTGCTCACTGAAGGCTGGAAATTTGTCAAGACCAGCGGAGATATATATTATTTCAGGAACGAAATAAGGTAACCTATGTAATCTAAGTTGGTATAATGTCTTCGGAGGACCGTGCGGGGTCTGCTGTTATATTGGGGCTGACGGCCGCAATTTGGGGGGGACATGACATTGGCGAGTGATGACGAGATGGGGTGAGAAAGTGGTGACGGGCGAAAGGGTGGCTGAAGCCGGGGAAGATTCGGGACCACACAGTTTGGATCGAAACGCGGGAGGTTCCGAGGACAGTTGCGGGGCCTCAGGGGGGTGATGGGTGTCAATGGAGTGGGTAATCATTCCGGCAATATGTCAGTTCTTCCTCAACAGTGGCCATATCCGAAGGAGAGAGAACGTGTGACTCGCAACTCCTAGACCAGATGTGGAGATCACCAGAACAAAAAAGTCAGCAGTCGTTAAACGTTTACCTGAGAAATCAAGGGGTGGGGGAATGCTGGTAGCGGTGAATGTAATTTGAACAAGGGAGACAGTAACGCGTAACGAGTCGTATTCTGTAAGCGTTGCTGTGAGTTGCGGGGGAGGATCACAGGACGGGGATTGGCAAACAGGTGGTAGGATAACTTAGTGGGGAGCTACAGCAGGGATGGTGGGAGCTGCCTCAATGGCATCTTGAGCATGTGACGGACGTAAGGTGCAGGCGATGATCGAGGATACTGCATAGAGGATAAGAGAAAAAATCCCATTCGTCGGCGTCGGTAGAGACGGTTGTTGACGTTGAGGCCTTGAGGCAGGAATGATTGTAAAGCGATGTGAGTATTGGGATCGAATGGTGACCACAGGCGGTCATCGCCATTCAACGATCTGGCTCCATGAGTCGTAGAAGTCATACTGTACCGTATGAAGAGTAATTTTTAGAGTCAAACTTAGACACTAATATTGAAGCAGTTCCGATCCAAAGGGTCATGAATGTGAGTACCGATGACGAGTGACGTGCTGTTTCCGAACCTCGAAGGTAGAACGGTGGAGAGGGTAGTCACTGGTTCTCTGCAATTAGCCAAGTCCAAATTCGTTAGGGAAGGGATGTCGCGTTGATCGCCTCCCTAGCAACATAGGAGCCGCAGTTTCTTGAAATTTGAAGCTCAAAGATCGAATTTCAGTAATATTCTTGTTATTCGGCTCAAACAGTGATCAAACTCCAGGCTAACGGTTCGTTTGGTGTACTGGGTGTTACATAATTCATCGGTTTGCCTTTTCCATTTGCCCGCCATTGACACGTTCGTACCACTCTCCTTCGTCCTTTACAGACTACGACGCTCGTTTCGACTTTCAACCTCACCCAAAAGTTTCCAATCGAAAGTGTCTCTTTTTTTGAAAAAAACAAAAAACAAAAAAATTCGCTTCCCTGTTTGAATGATACCATCTTACAATCATGAACGTCCGGAAAATAGTCGAATCTTATGAGCAAGAATTATCTTCCACACCTACACCACCTTCCCCGCATCCAGGGTTCCTTCGTCCGCATCCGCGTCCACGCCAGCCGGCATCGCACAATACCTCATTCCTCGTAGCTAGCAATCAGCGGTCCATGCGCCCTCAGCGGCCACCCAGCCTCAAGTTAGTTGCAGAGGAAGGGCCTGCAGTCGTGTTGAGAGTCTGTGGGATGTTCTCCGTTACGTGAATTGCCGCTCATTAAAGTCTATAGGAGTGGACCAACGAGCCTCAGGTCGAGCCAAGACCGAATGGCACTCGTCTCTCTGTTCTGCTGTGCGTTCATTATCCCTATGTCCAACTGGCGAGCTTACACGCCCCCACAGAACGTCGGATACCGGTCACACATTCGGGAACCCTTCCATCGTGTCTGCCAAACCACTGCGTGCTTCACCCACCCTCGAGTCTCCTGATACTTCCTTGATTCGCCCCCGGTCCCCATCCGCTCCAACCTCTGGCCTCCCCTCACGCCTTACTCTGCAGCGACGTGCGAATCTCCGAATACGTCGACAACAGCAGTATTCGCGTGACGAGTCTGCCCTTGCAGCCTCTCTGAGGCGACCTGCAGAGTATGAGCGACTTTTTCCACAGAAACCCTCATCCCAATATGCCGTAAGGCAGCTTGATATTCGCGTTAATGACGCCAAGGCACGCCTTGCGGAGGTGCGCGAGCTTATTCAGGATGAAGCTACAGATGAAGCCACACACCAGGCACTGCTCCGCACCCGGTGGATGGCGGAGCGCTGGATCGCTGCGACGGAGGCAGAGCTGTCTCGTGCGGGCCCTCTGGGTAATTCAGTTCCGCTAGACGCCGTCCAGCCCCCCGTGCGGAAAACTCGACGGGACGCCAACTTGGCATATTTCTTCGCACATTCCCCTACACGGACAAATGCTTTTTCCACCCATCACAAGGCCCCGGGTCCCCTTGATCACCATCCTCGTCTGATTACCAAACGCGACGTTGAACCCCCACAATTGCGAACGTGGCCTCTGACGTCTACTCTCCGGGAGCCGATCAAGTTCAAAACCTTCCCTTCAACTCCGTACGACGTCCGCCCGCAGCCTTCTAGCCCAACGCTTCCTCCACCCAGTCCTCCTGTATCCGGGCAACAGCAGCGACGCCCAGACAAACTTGACCTTGGTTCGTCCGAATACGAACCTACCGACACAACGGCCTCGCTAGACACTCCCCTGGACGATTCTTCACTTTACTCATGGCCCGGTTTTGCCGACATTTATGTCCCCCCTCACCTGTCCGATGAGGAGCTCCTTGCCGCACTGAGCGCTGATATGAAAGAAGAGCCGATGCCGGCATACGTCACATACCTTCTAGATCAATTGGAGGCCATTGGCGAGGGCGTGAGCCTACCTGGCTTATCACGGAAGGGGTCCACGACATTGTCAGCATTCGAGTTCATCTCGCGGCCGTCCATTGAGGTCTACGAGTATCCAGTCCTCCCGCGCTCACGTCTACTCGTTCGTCGGAGTATGCGCTTCCGCACCCCTCAAACTGGATCGAGATTTCTGTCTGGGCTCCGTCCGGTGCGCGAGGATCCCAGACCTGAAACGTCACCGCGTAGCCCAGCAAGCCCCAATCAGACATATCCTCGGTCCAGTGTACTCGCCAAGGTGAGGCGGAGTATGATGGCGCGAGGGCGCGAGTGAGTTGGTTTGATAACTTTAACTTTATAGCTACAGTATGGATTTTAGACCGTTAGTATCTACTATTGCGACATATTACTGCTTTGTTTTCCCTCTCGTTTCGTGGTTTCATCTGTATCCTTTTTTGTTCGGTCTTGCAATCATTACGCGTCAGCACCGAGTCTTGTCAAACATTCTTTCCTCTGCCCACCAAAGCCTTTGAATGATCCCGGCCATGCGTTCCATCTGAGGCAGCGTCTCGAGCTGTTACACTTGCCAGTAGACTTAAATGGCTTGCAATTTAACCGATGCTAGGCAGAAGCGCAGAAAACTAAGAGCATCGGCGGAGCGGAAGGACTACCCTTTCCTCCTAAACCCCAGCTACTACACGGACTCTGATTCGGACGCTCGTCGCAGGATACACACCATCATAAAGTGGTCGTGCGCCGCATACGCCGCGTTGTGACGGTAGCTCTACATTCTGATATAGCTTCTTCGCGCTCAGCGGCATTGACAGCCCGAGATCCTCTGGTCGTCACGCGTTTTAGTTGCATAACATTTTGTTATAGATCTCTAGCGTTGCTCACCGCCGTGCATCTCGCGCTGCGACTTCTGTCACCCAAGCGCGTCCCCCATGATCTTGCATACCGACCTCTCTGGACGCTTCGACTTTCTACGGTTTCAGCATCCTAGCACCTGCGAAACCTCCCTCTGGTGCGGCCCAATGCCGGAGTCGATACGGCACCGCAAGCATGTAGATGGCTAACGCTCCTTAGGCATCATGCTCTTGTCGTTGCGCAAAGCAGCCTTTGTAGTACCCTCGCATTCGGCAGCGGTACATAGTTCACATGGGGAAGTCGGTGGAGGTGGGGAACCACCGGGAGAAGTGGAAGTTGGCATTAAGGAATGGGATTCTTGCCAAGACAGTGCACTAGGCAGTATATTTTCGAGAACCGGATTAGGAGAGGGTGAGGATACGAAGTCGGGTGAATCGGAATTAGTCTGAGCAACGGCACTGGGAGGGGAAGTTGGGGGAAGAGGTGGGAGGGACGCCGAAGTTTCAGGCCGTTCAGGGACGGGAGGTGGCACAGATCTGGCGGAGAGACCGACCCCTCTCCGCGCAGGGGCTGGGTCCGGTGAAGTGGTAGAAATATGTTGGCTTTTAGTAGTGGTCTGATGAGCAGGGTGAAACGATATCGGAACAACGACCTTGTCGTGGAGCGACGGCGCATCTGTGGGAATTCCGTCAAGACAAAGTAGGGTTGTATGGACGAGGAAGGAATACCGAAGGTGTTGTCAAGGTAAACAGGGACTAGTGCATCGTCACCATGCACAGAGTGAGCAGAGGCTTTGGAGGCTTCTGAGGCATCGTGCGTGTGAGATGTCGAGTCCGGATGATGGCTAGGGACGTTGCACAATGTATACGAAGATGGCCGCCACAGAATCTGGTCGTGATCGCGAATGGAGGTGGAGAATCGTGTTGGGGTAGAGTCGGTATCTCCGTGTAGAGTGGTGTAAACGTGACGAATAGGTCTGAGGATATACCACGCGATCCACCGGTCGTCGTCGTTCTGCGCCTTGAGAACGATTTGATTCCAGAGTGCACAGAACTCGTGCTGCAGTTCAAGTGTCGTATCTTGTACATTGAATTTTGAAGTAGCTTCTAGAACATTCGAGAACTCGTCCCGCAGCCAGGGCTGATTCCGGAAAAGGGTAAATTGCTGGCGAAATATGTGAATCAAGATGGCAAGTGACACGCTGTCACCATTTGCGGCGTGGTCTCGGAGGATAGTTTCTGGGACGCCTAGTTCATTAGAGGCAAGAGTAAACCAAGAGTCATCGCGCGTTTGTGCCCTCGCTAGAATATAGGTGGCCGTAGCTTGTGCAATCAAACTAGTGTTTTCGCCACTGTTATTGCCCCAACCCCCCACAATCTGCAAAACTTCAGCAGACAGCGGACCACGATATTGGTCTTGGGACAAAAGAAAATTGAGGATAACAATTGCTCCAGGGATTTGTGCCGGGTCGATGGCCTTCGCGCAGATGATGGCTCGCCGGTGTTTGACTGGCAAAGGAAGCAAATCGGATGAGAAAGTGCGGTCCAACAACCCCATAAGTGCTGTTGGCAGTTTCCACCTTTGCTCGTAAGTGAGACCGGGTAGCGGATTGTCGACTACTTTTGAGCTGCAGAAGCCGGGTAAGCCAGAGAAGAAGCGCTCCAGTTCGTGGTCTTCGTCCAAACAGTTGAGTGTCCACAGAAATGCGCGAGTATCAATCTCCGATGGTGAATTCAGAGCAGTTTCCTCAACTGTCTTTTGCATGCCCTGAACGAGCAGTTTGTGATAACGTTTCTCCAACTGATGAAAGCGACGATAGGTTCTGCCACTAAAATAGTCCGAGAGTGTGACTCTTCGAATAACATGAAAGATGACAAATGATATTCCAGTGACAATGTGCCACGCCAGCAATGAGAATGGGGTATGGTATGGGCTGTCGTGACGGAGGACGGGCACAAACGTGATGCATCCATACAGGGCTGTGCAAACGCCGACCCATGATAGAACCAACTTGAAAATCGTGAGGTCAATGTTGCATAGGAACAAAACCACGCCCGCAAAGAACAGGAACAAGGAAGCATGTAGCAGTGTGGGCAATGCTTCGACCACCCATGGAAGTAAAAACTTCTCGACCCCTTCAAAAAAGAACGCACGAATCCGCGCTCGCTTATGCAGACTGTAGCGCGGCTGAGTGACCTTGAGGTATCTTCGTGCCCACTGCTGTAGCAACGTAGCGAGCAGAGCACTGGTAAGACTGATCACTAAGCTCATGAACCAAAGTGAGTTCACCCAGACTGCGTAGCTCGGTGGAGAGAATGTGGGTGGGGAAGAAAGAAGGACAATATTTGTTCGATTGGGGTCAGCAATAGCCTGATAGATATTTGCGAGGTAGAAGTTGGAGGTATCCTGTGGGTTCGGTCGAATGTCCTGGATGGACACTGAGATCAACGACGCAACGGCAGCTGAGAATAAACCGGTCTATGACGGATGAGTGAAGCACGGAATTATAGAATAGAGGCGCACAAATATGAGGATCCCATCAACGTCTGCTTTCCTATTTTCGACCATCTTCTTGTCCTCCTCCGAAGCCATCTCTAAATACATCGAGAAAATAGGCCCGGAGCCATCGACAAAGTTACCATCGACAAAGTTAGGAACTCCCTGTGATGCTTGATTCGGCGCTGACTAGGGTGGTCACCGCGGTCACCTATGGAAGCGGCGGTGGCAGGTGAGAACAGTGTCAGGTGGGAGAGAAGGTAATAGTACCCATTCCTGCTTCGGGTGAACCGATAGGCTCGTGAAAAATTCGGGGCATTGAAGGTGATGGCGTGGGTTAAGGAGCGTAACAAGGTGGTAACTTGGACCGCGATCATGATGGCGGCGGTGCGGTTCCGGGGAATCCGGGCCGTCTCGACTGTCATCGCTTGATTGAACATACGTATTCTCTTCTGCGCAAAGGATGTCCACCTCGGTTCACGCAGCGGCGCAGAACAGTGTGTCTATGGCGTTATGCTGTACTCACTTCTGTTGGATGACCTAATCCCACATCTAGATCAGCTCTCCCTATTGCGATCTCTGGTGTCGGAGGATGCAACCTCTGTTAACGCTGTAGACGCCGTACGTGCCCAACATTGTCCATGGCAAAAGCAGATCCATTCAATTTTTTTTGGAAACCTCTACGCACACAGGACAGTCGTACGCCATTACACTGGGCTGCATCAGGAGGCCATCTGGACGTGGTCGCATACTTGTTAGCAAACGGTGCAGGGGTTGACAAGACAGATGATAGCGGATGGACTGCGCTACATACAGCGGGTAGGTGCACAGGATCGTCATATGATCTGTTACTGTGTCTCGAATGCCTTGTTCCTGTTTCTAGTCAGCTCTGGTCACGAGGAGGTTGTGCGGGAGCTGGTAGGTGCGGGCGCAGACGTGAACATGAAGAACGATAAGGGAATCACTCCGCTGTTCGTGTTCCGAGTCTCTCGCATCTTGATGTGTTGCGATGATTTCGGAATCTACAGACACTACGCAGCATCGAAATCGCGCATCGAGGTGACTATCCGTCCTTTGGTTCACATCAGGCAGCCGTCCTGTACTCAATCTCTATTATGAAGATCGGTCGCTTCTTAATTTCTCGCGGAGCCGACGTACGTGCCATAGATCAGTGTCCCGTTTCGCTGGGGCTGACTCATCCGTAAACTCATCCGTCTTGTGCAGATCAATGCCCGAGATAAAGCAAACCAGCATCCTTTGTCGGTTCTCTAAATTTAGAGGAAAGCGTTCTGGCGATTGACACTGAGTCGGTAATTTGCGTCTGCCACAGACACCGCGCGGCTACGACAGGTTCTACGGGATTCGTCACGCTCTTGCTTCATCCGCCGGAAGGTAGTCCGAAGACCCGTCTCAATACCGGCGATCGCATTGGTGCTTTTTTTTTTTTGGCGTACAATGGTCTCATGGCTAAAGAACAACCGAACAAAGGCAACACTCCGTTGCACCTTGCCATGGAGTCTGCGTATGGCGAGACAGCAGCCTTGCTCATCGAAGCTGGTGCCGACAGATCGCGCGTAAGAATAGGCTTCGTGTTTGTTGTATTTATATTTTGCAGCTGATGTGCGCGTAGGTGAACATGGACCAGCAGACAGCCGAGGAGATCGACGGTGTCGGAGGCGTAGAGCAGCGAAGGGCACGTGCCTATGTGGTGGATCGGTGTGGGCCGCCGCCGTAAAGGGCGGTTGAGAAAGCGCACGCGGGCCACGCGCAAAAGAACACGTAGCGCCCGTGGGAAGAGACTTACGTAACCGATGTTGGTTGGCTCGCGCAGGGAGAGCTTCTTCCTTACCAGTCTCTCTCTGTCTCGTCTCCTGAAGCCTGTCAATCAAGTGTAAACTCGTTATTGTACCCATAAATATTGTAAGCTATCTTGTTCGTCTCGCGTGCTGACGTCGTGGGGCGGATGCTCGCGTCGGGGAAATGTCTCTAACTTGTTATTATTTCCATTTCGCTGTATACGTGGTGGATAGAACATTGTCTTTCCAAACCATACCTCCTGTCATCTCCATCGAATTTCACGAAAAAAAACTTCATTCATTCACCACTGTTTTGAGATCTTTTGAGCCCCTCAAACGATGGCTGATGACGATTTCGACCTCTACGGCGAAGACGACGGATTCGGCAATCCCCAAGTTCAGGTAGGCTCACCAGCTTTTTCGTGCTCCCAAACCTCCTGTTTTGTTGATCTCAAGAAGCCCGCGGAGGCTGAGCTAGAAGCCGTGCAGACAGATCTGGAGCCTTTCGACCCAAAGGTGGGTGAGAAGCGACCCCGTGAAGACGACGAGTCGGACCCCCACGCGGCTCTTGTACAGAGTCCTCCTTCCCGACAAGAGCCCCCAATAGGTCCACGGATTCCCTCCGGCCCTGCGGTTGGTGGTGGCGTACCTAACGGGGCTATGCAATCCAACAGCGCACTTAGCCAGGGCCAGATGATGGAGGACGGATATGATTCATTATATATAGGGGATCTGCAATGGGTGTGTAGCTAACATTTTTTCCGGGGTGCAGATACTGATTATATCATCTTCATTTAGTGGACAACGGACGAGGATTTACGGAAGGTGGCCATCGGCGTCGGCGTGTCCATTGACCACAAAGACGTCACGTTTTCGGAACACAAGGTTAATGGCAAAAGCAAGGGGTACGTGTACTGGTATCGCTTGTCCTCACCTGGAGTCATATGTATGCACGCAGTATCGCATATATCGAATGCGGGTCCACTGCAAATGCCGTTGCTATGAAAGAGTGGTTTGACAATAAGTACGTCGATCTTTGCCTTGCCTATTACCACGCTCATCTACGTTCCGTAGTGATTTCCAAAATCGGCGAGCGACCGCAAATCTTACGAGCTCATCTCAGGGGAACCCTTTCCGAACCCTTCCAAAGGGTCAGTCTCCCCACATACGCTTGGCTAGATCCCCCTTATTCTCTGTTAACGATCTTTAGAGCCGCCTCCACGCCAGCAGCAAGCTGCTACTCAGGGCCAGCAGGGTGGTGTCGCCCGCGGAGGTGCAATGCCGTTCCGAGGTGGCCGCGTCGCACCGGCCAATAACATGGTGGGCCGTGGTGGCATGGTCGGTGGCATGGGCGCCTTGCAGAACAATATGATGTCCAATGGCGGTGGGTTCCACAACGGGTTCGTTGGGCGTGGGGGTATGATTCCGCAGGGTCCGCGCGGTTTCATGCGCGGAGGGATGATGGGCGGCGGCATGGGTATGGGGTTCTAGCTTTTTTGTTCTCTCTGTTCCAGTCTTTCATTCCGGTTCCCTTTTTTTTGCTGTCCTTCTCCCTCATTCTTTATTCTGAGTTTCTAGATGGTGTGTGTATGCTTACGTATGAATTGTTTTCCTATGCAGGGATGGGCATGATGCCCGGGATGGGGCGGGGTGCGTTCAATAGCATGGCTGGAATAGGCGGTGGATTCGGTATGCCAGGTCATTTCAACCCAGCGTTTATGCAAGGCGGCGGCGTTCCCGCAGCTGTCGGTGGCCAAGGGCCCTTCCCTCCAGACGGTCCACGAAAGCGTTACCGTGTCGACGAAAGTGGCTAGATGGAGGAACTCTTTTTTTGTCTTTCATATCACAATACGGCCTTTTTTATATTAAGATCCATTGATTAGCAAGAGGTTAGGAGGACAATCAACTGGTATTGATATGCATATCTATCCGAGCTACAGTACAATCAGGTTTTGCAGTATTTTGTACCGGGTAAGGGAAGGTCAAGCGAGCGGTCCCGGTCCGGGGATTACCGAATACGGCCCGCTCTCCGGCTTCCGCTTCAGCACCGGACCGGACACTGCCAAACGTACCAGATGTGATTCTGTTCACCTCGTCCGTTACCGGCGTGACTCAGAAGGCACGAGGATAAGATGAATAGGAGAGACTCTGCTCTCTTTGCATCGAATTCACAGGCTCTAAATACTACATGAGAACGTGCTTGCGCGTCTGTCCTACTTGTACAATAGTTAGTATCTAGGACATTTCTTGTAATACCTGAGACTATCAGAGACATATAATCACGGGGTTGTCACAGAAATACGCTGACTCATTGTGTTCACAACACAGACCCTGTTTGAGGGTCCGGTCGCCCAGGGTCCGTGTGGCGAGGGAGACCTTGAACTGAAACCACCATGTGGCGGAGGTTTTCCCACACTCTTGTGTGGGCAAGGATGGGTGCAAAAATTGAACACACACAAAACTGCACCCATGGAACACCACTGACCCCCCCAAAAGAGGCGAGGCCTGCCCATTAAAAAAACTCAATAAAACCTGCACAGAACCCCTACTAAATAACTAGAACATGAACACCACAATGCACTGCACAGAACACACACCAGACAGAACAGAACAACACCCCCCTTAGACACACTTAGTACCATGTACCAGTTGATAGAGCAATAGAAACACTAAATAACGCAGAAACTAAAAGTGAGAAACTGAACAATCTTGTGACGAAAGAAGATCAGAACAATGCCCCCCCCCCCAAAAAAAAAGAAAAAACCTATAAAAAATAAAATAAAATAATACAAGAGAGAGGGAGAAAGGATACTAAGAATAACACACCACATCAACCATCCAACTGACACCACACAACCAGCTACATTATGACCATCGCCCCCTCTTGACGCACTTGCCTCATATACACCATGCCCATTCAAATAGACCAGAATGCAGAGCGCGGAAATACCTCTGGCCAAAAGAGAAACAGAACCACCAGAGACACCCAAGACTCCTCAGAGCATGAGACTGAGAGCCCTAGACAGAGTATCACAAACAGCACCATGCTGAGCTGATAGAATATATTAAGATTTGGAGATCACATGAGATGGCAGCGAGCCAGGAGATGAGCGTCCTAGATAAGATGCACTGCCCTATGAGTTGTTGTTTGTACATTATTTACAACACATCTGTAATCTACACACACGTGAGTTCACATGTAACACCGCCACTGGCATTAGTCCAACTTGGACTGCGAAAGGGCGTAAACGACTTAGCGAGTTGTTCGTTTGTTGCGCATGATACGGATACACGGTCTCGAGGTACATGTGATCGTTAGGGGCACTAGGGTAAAGTCCACTAGGTGTAGCTGACGTTCAACTTGTTCCAACAGAGTCAAGTGAATAAGATGGTGCGTGCACACAAGGAGAGATGAGAGACGAATGATAGTGGCTTCAGAAGAAGACCAAGATGGCGATCCTTGGTCTTCGCTGCGTACTACTTATACATGAGAGGGTTGCTTTCAAGCTCCCCTTGAACCGAGACAACTAGTAGCATAAGTAGCTCAAACCCTAATATGACTACTACTATGGTGCGTGTCACCTAGTCACCACCAATTTTGAACAGCTTATATAAGATATTACAAATAATAAAAGAAAAAAAAACTGTCTTGACAAAATGAAGGATTCAATGAGTAGATTATTTTGTCAAGAGGAAATCTCTCTCCGATAAGTTTTGGTGATATTGCTTTACCCAAATTGGCCATTTCCGTTTTTAAACACAGCACCTATTACATAATACATATGCGTTGGGTGATCAGAACATGTTGTGCACAACGCAAGACTTTGGAAAGGTGAACTTGGTAGAATGTGATGCATGGTTTTATAAGGCTGCGGACAAATGCAGCATACTGGGAACAGGATGGACAAGCTACTAGTAGGGATGTCGAGTTTGGGGAGGCGTTAAGCCACACTGCTGATTGTGCGGGCCTTCGCAGAACTTATAACTCCATAGGGGGTTTCACTAGAGTTGAGGAAGCGTCTCTCTAAAGCCACTAAGGGCGCGCACAGATGTGGGGCACTCGGGAACATGAGGGAGATAGCACACTGAACTAAGAAGATTGTCCGCGCTGCTGGGTGTGCAGGCCTTTGCGGGACTCGTAACTTCACACAGAGGGTTTCCTAGACTAGATAAACGTTCCTCCAAAGCCGCTAAGGGTGTGTGAGTGTGTGATACACTGGAGAATAGTGCCCATCATGGGTTCATAAACCCGTACGGGTACGGGTACGACGTCGGGTACCCGTCCAGAACCCGCACCCGTATGACGGGTTTGGCGGGTTTTTTTGAGTACTGGTCAGAATGCCTGTCTCAGGGCTCGCCGTCGCGTCCGAGTCGTCATGTCCAGTTGTTTTCGTGTCCCGTTGTCATCGTCTTGTCGTTGTTGTCGGTGTCGTCATCGGAGTTGTCGTCATCGGAGTTGTCATCGGAGTCGGCGTCGTTGCTGTTGTTGACATCGTCTTGCCGTTGTCGATGGCAAGGCCCTGTCGGCGGCAGTGGCGGTTGGTGGTTGTCCAACTCGTTGTGTTGCCGGCGCCTCGCCACCTTGTCGTTGTCGTCGTTGTCGCTATCGTTGTTGTCTCGTCGACGTCGACACCGTCTTGCTGTTGTCGATGGCAGGGCAGTGGTGGGGGTTGATAGCGCGTGCAGATCAGGGGGGCTTGAAGTGCACAATCGATAAACTTACTAAGCAGCGAAGAGAACAAAACCGGCATCACCCGGCCTGGGAATGAATCAGGAACATACGCTCAAGCATCAACGGCAAACTCCGCCTGCCACTTACGCAGACGACAACCCACAACGACAACTTTGCCAGCCAGCCGAACGACCAACCGCCAGCATCATCGCAACGCAAGTCCCAAACGCAACGGCGGCGGCACCCATGACAGCTGCAGCAGGAGTGATGGCGAGGCGGCGCCAAGGGCAGCGCTGCAACTCCGACTCTTCAAGCGACTCAACGACGACAACGGTGGCGACAGTGGCGACAATGACGGCAACGACAGCAGTGATGACGGCGGCGACAGCGGCGACAACGGCAGCACAGACGGCGACAACGACAACGGCGACAACGACAACAGTGACAACGACAACAGCGACAACGCGACAATCGGCGGTGGCGATGCAACAACGGTGGGGGGCGATGGTGACGCAGCGGGCTTTGTAGTACAGTAGTCCTTTGTATAGTAGCTTAGAGTGTACTAGAATTCATATTGAACATCATGATGCTGACCCGCGGTGCTAATCTGTCCGTACCCATACCCGTGAGCACGGGTACGGGTTTCACGTGGGTGCGGGTACGGGTAAGGCCCGAGTTACCCGCAGGTTACCCGTGATGGGCACTACTGGAGAATGCGAGGAACGATGGAGAACAAGACCCCACAGAGCTCTGAGGCCCAGAGGGGAGATCTAAGATTGACTGGGGGAGAGAAGTAGATACAGGAGGTGTTTTTATATACCAGAAAGCAGGGATGTATATCTAGTCTTGAAGACGACTTAGACGAGGAGGAAGGGAAAGGCCAATGCCCAAAACTGGCCGAAGCGCGGGAAAGTCTGGTCCACCAGGATGCAAAAAGGGAGTACTGTAAAAGTTCAATACATAACATAAGCTAGTAGAGTGGGCAGGGATGAGGTGCGGCTAACAGGGAACCAGAGAAACATAGGAAATATCTGGAGCTGGGGCCGACGCAGAATTTTTTCTTTTTTACAAAAAAAAAAGTGAATTGGCTGGTCACGTGTACGATTACATAAGCTGTTCGAAATTGGTGGTGACTAGGTGACGCACACCATAGTAATGAGTCATAGCATCACCACAAACATGTGATACTGCGGCTGACTGATATGAAGTCCATGACCAATTACAACTTACACAGGGAGTCATCACCGTATAGTAAGTGTCCACAAGCTGAACCGTGACATCACATCAGGAATCTCTGTGGTCAGAGTTATCCGGCTGGTACCAACTGGGATTCCTACTAGTGATTGAAAGTCCGGTCCGGTCCGGTTTTTTGGCCCAATTTGGAAAGACCGGGACCAGGACCGATCCATCGGTTCATCCCCAAGCCCCAAAACCGGACTGAACCGACAGGAGTCGGTCCCACCCGGTTGCCGGATTCTCAAAAGACCGGTCCGAACGGTCTAAACCGGCTCATTCAGGGTCGGTTGCAACCGGCCAAAGACCGACTGCAACCATTAGAAATATCTATTAACTCAGAGCTATACTACTGGTAGTTACATTAAGCCTTGTAACTAGTTTACTACTAGTACTCTATGGAATAACTATAGTCCTCGTCCTCTTCGCGACGAAGAGGACGTTGTGAACGCGTCGCAGTGATCGCCCGATCGTCGAGTCGAGTCGTCGTCGTCGTGGTTGTCGACGTGTCGATGTTGCGGCTCTTGATGCGTGTTGTTCTTGCGGCTGTCGGTGTGTTGTTCTTGAGGCTGTCGGTGTGTCGATGTTGCAGCTGTCGGTGTGTCGGTGTTGCGGCTGTTGATGTGTGTCGTTCTTGCGGCTGTCGGTGTCTTGCGGTTGTCGATGTGTCGTTCTTGTGGCGTCGATGTGTCGTCGTCTTGGTCGTCTTGGTCATGGTGGTGGTGGTTGATATATTGCTGTTGCGGCCGTCGCGGTGGTGCTTGGGTGGTTGTCGATGGTGCGGCTGTCGATGTGCCGCCGTTGTGGACATGTCGTCGTTGCGGCTGTAGAGGTCGTCGTCTTGGTTGTGGTTGTGGTTGTCGACTGTTGCGGGTTGTCGTTGTTGTCGATGTGTCGTTGTCGATGTCGCGGCCGTAGTCGTGGTCGTCCGAGTCGGTGTTGGCGCGATTGTTGTTGTTGAGACCGGAAGCGTTCGTGTCGGCATCGGCGCTGCAGTCGGCCCGGTGTCGAATTCGCGGTCGTAGACTCGTAGGTGTCGTCGTCGATACTGGCATGGTACTGGCGTGGTTGTGGCTGTAAAGACCGGTTGGGACCGGTCCCAACCGGCCCTGTGGCGGTTCACCCAAATTCCAGATTTGGATGAACCGCAACCGGTAAGATTCTCAAACCGGATGAACCGCAACTGACGGTCCGGTTGCCATCGGTTGCAGTCCGGTCCGGTCCCGGTTTTTTTCCGGTTCATAGGACTGGACTTTCAAACACTAATTCCTACACTCCCCTTCATGTCGGTAGCAGTCCCATCTCCTCGATGTGTCTCTTTTGTTTAGGACAGGGTAATGGCTTTGTCAATACATTGGCTGTCTGATTGGGATCTCTGCAATTCCCGATCTCAATTGATCCCTGGGCTATTTGTTTGTGAATCCAGTGCCACTTAGTGTCTAAGTGTTAGTGTTTGGTGCTTTTGTTATACTGATGGTTTCGCGTGATGACTATTGACCTCCTTTGACTAAGGTGGGACATTGCTGACTAAATCCAAGGTCCTGATATAGGTTCCTCAGCCAACATGCCTCTGAGAGCACAATGTATTCCGCTTCTGTTGATGACAGTGCAATCACTGTCTGTTTCTTCAATATCCATGAAATCGTGCCACCTGCAGCCTTGAAGACATATCTGGATGTCAATTTATGGTTGTCTTGGTTAGCATAAGTGGCATCCACAAAGCCATGGAAAAGGTTCGTCCCTTTATTCTTCCCCAGGAGCATTGAATATCTAATTCCATATTCACGCATTCCGGAGAGATACTGTAGGATTCTCTTTAGGGCCACCACATGATTGAGACTCGGGTTTGCTGTGTAACACACTAATCGGTTTACAGTGTGTGTGATATCTGGCTGCATGGCATTTGCTAGGAACTGGAGTTCACCCAGCAACCTCGCATACAAGTTGCTTCAGCTTCCCTCATTCCCATCTGGATTTGGCCCTATTTGATGATTGGAATCCATCAGTGTTTTGACAGGGTTTGTGTGCAGCATTCCCTCCTTTTCCAAGATAATCTCCACATATCTCTTTTGGGAAATCATGATTGATGTTTCATTGTGGGCAATCTCTGTTCCGACAATTTTCGCCAGCTCACCCATGTCGGTGACTTCCCATTTGGTATGTAGATTTCCCTTCATTGCTGACATTGAATCTTCTGACGTTGTGAATAGTAGAAGATCGTCGACCCTATGGTTATTATTTCTAGGTTGCTGCCTCCCCTTTGCACATATACGCATGGATGTTACAATTCGACTTCTCATTTCTTATCCGTTCCCTGTTCTGTGTACGATACACGGTTTCCGCAGGCTTCTCATTTCTCACGCGTCGCTTCGTTTTCTCTGATTCCACTTACGCACGGCTCAGTTCAAGGGGTAGTTTGCGCAACCACCCCACATTTCCGAGTTGATCCTATGAGCACATGACTCCGCGCGTCCTCATCATACTATATCCAGATTTCCCATTGTTCCATTCCGGAGTCGAAGGCTCATGATCATGCCTTGTGTTTGGTATGACCAAACACCCTGTACTACTATATAAGGTCTCGTATACCTAGCTTGTATGGTAGACTTGACTTCTTGTGTAATACCACATTATCCGTCTCACGACCCCGAGTGAACTTGCCTTTGCGCTTGAGTTAAACCTTCTGCTTGCCCTTGCGCTTGAGCCTGTCCTGACTCTACTATTATCCTTGTGTCCCGGGAGACCAAGTGATACTTGTGCATCACCGCTCTTGGTCTTGACCGACCTGTACCCTCTCCGTGACCCGTTGTGACTTACGAAGTACACGTCGTTGATATGACTGCGCTCTCCCTGCCTGGTGAAATTGCAGTTTTCACACTTTCTAGATGTCTCTGCGCTCGCCCGCGCTCGCCCACGCTCTCCTGTGCTCTTGCGTGCTTTCTAAGCGCCGCGTTCCCACGCGCTTCGCCGCTTTCCCGCGCTCTGTGTGCGCTCGGCTTTCCTCTTATTCCAGACACTTCCCTTCGCGTTTTAGCATTCCCCCTTTCCCCTGTTTATCTAATTCACCCTCTTTCCTTAGCCTACTCTCTTTAGTATATAGGCCATGTATCTACAACTTTACACACCAGATTTCTAATAGTAGACTTCTCCCCTCGGACTTTTGAGCTCAGTAAGGCTCATACTTTGTATTCCCTAGCGCGCTGCATTCACGCGCGGCCTTAGCAACTCCAGCGCGACGCGTTTCCGACTAGAGCGGCCACCCATACCAAGATTCGCGCCGTGCTGAAGCGTGCACGACCGTTTCCGACCACTTGTGACCGCTCAGCTCCATTCCCCCTTCCCAACCTCGCCGCACTTGCGCACGGCCTTCACCCTTCAACACCAACGCGCGCGCAACTGCTGCGGACCCGCATATAAAGTTTCGCGCTGCGCTGACGCGTGCGCAACTGAGTTCAGCTGCTCACAACCAACTGACCGCACTTCCTCTCCCGACCCCGCCGCACTTGCGCGCGGCTTTAGCCCTTTGACACCGACGCACCCGCGACTGCCGCAGACCCGCATACGACCGCTCGCGCCCCACGGAGGCCTGCGCAATACCTCGCGACGCTTCACACCCCCTAGACCCTGCGCAACTCTGACTGTTTCCTAACACTTAGGGAGAGTTTAGTATATCATTGTACTGAACACCCCTGTGGTGGCGTTACAATGGATCTGATATTGAGCGTGTGAAGCTATGCTTCCACAGTTTATTATCTAGCTCATTATTCCACTCACGCCCAGACTGCTTTAGTCCATAGAGCGTCTTTACAAGTAGGCAAGCTCGACTCATTCCGTCCTCATATCCCTCTGGCTGACACATGTACACGGTCTCCTGTAGGATTCCATTTAGGTATGCTCCCTTAACATTTATCTGCTGGATGTGGAGATTGTGCACCGTCGCGAGGGCCAGTATGGCTCAGATAGTCTCAAGCCTTACCACTGGTGAGAACATTTGGTTGTAATCATATCCTGGTCTTTGCACGTAGCCCTTGGCTACTAACCGCGCCTTGTATTTCAGGATATTTCCTGATTTATCATACTTTTTAGTGAAGACCCATTTATTGGCAATTGGGATAGCGCCAGCAGGAGCATTGGTGAGCATCCATGTTCCCATGCTCTGCAATTGGCTGAGTTTGGCTTTCACCATGTGCTCCCACTCTGACCATTCAGGAGATGCCTTGGCCTTGTTTAGGCTATTCGGCTGATCTCCTCTGTCAACACAGGCTTGCATGGCCATGACTTTGTTTTCTGTATTGGAAAACAGGTCGTTTAGGTGTCTATAGTCCACGTGTATGCCTCACATTTTGTGGGGTGGTTTGGGTGGTTCAGGTGAGTCTAAGCTATTCTTCCTCTTCCAGCCTGCATGTATTGGGCTATTACCATCTAGGTCTTCCCATGGCTGTATGTCCATATTTGGTACACCACCTAATGCAGGTCTGGCTCCACCTGTGGACAGAGCGCCTCTACCAAACTCCCCTTCATGCTGTGCACCAGGCGCAATAACAACCATTTTGGGCATTTTGGGATATTCAGGAGGACAGAGGAATTTATAGTTGCAGGTGGTAAGTACCTTCTGCGTGTCTGCGCTATAATATTTGACGGCTTTAGCTCCATCTTCATAACCAATGTATGCTTGTCTCTTAGACTTGGGGAGCATCTTCCTCTGCTTGGCCATGCCTTGCAGAAGTATCCAAATGGGTGCTCCGAATTCCTGAAGGTGTGTCACATCCGGTTTCCTTTGGAACCATAATTGATATGGCGTGACATTGACAACTCTTGAATAGGAACGATTTCAAATATATGCCGCATGTTCAACGGCTTGTTCCCAGAGGAATTTGGGCAAATCTCCCCCCTTTGGCATTGCACAAGCAAGTTTGACCAATGTTCGATTCGTGCATTTGGCAATGCCATTCTGAGCAGGTGAGTATGGCACAGTTACTTGGTTTGTGATACCGCACTCATGACACCACATCAGTAATGCCTCATTGAGGTATTCCTTCCCCTGATCTGTGTGAGTCGCACAGGGAGGATGATCGTTTGCTCTGAGGTACATCAAATAGTCTTTCACCGCCTTTGCTGCCTGATCCTTCCCCTTTAGGAAGGTGACAGTTATATATCGGGTAGTGTCGTCAACAAAGAGTGCAAAGTACTGATGTCCATTTATGGATGCAACATTGTACTTTCCCCAAAGATCCATGTGGGTTAATTCACCTGGGGAAGTGTGATGTGCTGATTTGCCTTTATAGGGTTCCTCCGCTTGCTTGTCCTCAGTACATGCAACACAGTCAGGGTTTGGCATTGACATATTAACACAGAATCCACTGACTAAGTCTTTTTCCAGCAGTTTGCGTAGACCACTGTAACTCACATGTCTGAAACATTTATGCCAGGTAGCCCAACTTGGAAGTGGATCTGTGGCCACAAATGATTCGTTCGCGCATTCACGGTCCCTATCTGTCCGTACTTTAACTTGTAACTTGTACAAGTTGTTTCTGGCTATGTGGCCTTTAGCCACTTTCTCCCCTTCTTGGAAGACAATATCAAGGTGCCGCATTTACTCTTATAAGTTCTGCCAGCATTGTCCCACCTTCTGAGAGAGAATAAATTGTTTTTGTTATTCGGAATGTGCAGTACGTGCTCCAGTCACAAAATGTATTTGTGGCTGTCACAGTCTGATTCCAATTCAACAGCGCCTTTCCCCTCAATGGGGACAATGGAATTTCCAACGCTGGCAACTGAAGTATCAATACATCACTTGTATGTAACGAACAATGATCTTTTGTTTGTGATGTGGGAGGTGGTCACACTATCAGCCAACCAGTCATAATGAGCAAGGGAGTCATCATTCCCGGTCACATAGCTATAGTCAACATTTTTATACTTGTGATACTCATCAATGTGTAACGTTCCACCAGACGTTCTTCCTATGTAAGGGCAACACAAGCCTAACGATCACAATGCACAACGAATGTGCTTACCCGGTCTCGAACGATCTTGCAAAGGAGATGGATAAGGAAGGCCCAAAGGATATTGAAGGCAACCCAAAGGAAAAAGAGGAGGGAACAATGGAAGGCGGTAGACAACCAGCGATCCACAATAGCGGAAGGGATAGACAGCACACCGATGAAGGTGGCAAGGAAAACTCAAAGGGTGAGAGAAGAGGAGAGAGGAATCAGCACACGGCGGCAAGACAGCACACGGTGGCAAGCAGTAGAGGCAGGAGTAACAATCAAGGTCTATTCAGTGCACAACTGGCAGGACAGCGCAGGAGTGGCAGGCATTGGGTGGTATAATCCAAGAACTCAAACTGAGGTCTTCAGCGACCATCAGTCCGTCTACTTATACTAGTCCAAGGAGGTTTGAACCCCAGCTTGGAATTCCAAAACCCTAGTACACGGATCCTAGGAATCAGTCATCACAAACCGTAACAGCCAATGGCGTAAGGCCCTCATGGGATGAGTCAGAGATAAGGGAACACAAGGTATGGGCACAGTTGGCAGCCAATCACAGCACAGCAGTCCATCAGAATCAAGGCACAATTGATAGGAATGTACGAGTCATCAAACATGAGGCAGTCTAGAGCTGGTCCAGGCACAAGCTCATCTGGACCCATCTGGTGCGGGTCTGGCCAGGTCATGTGCCAGGATCACATGACGGGTGGGCATTAAGATCACATGATCTAGTGTTGGGGAAGTTTGGTCTCAGACCGACCCAAACCGTTTAAAATGGTTTGGGTTTGGAGAATCCTGGCTCAAACCAAATGGTTTAATTTCCGGTTTGGGGGCCCCAAACCTGGTTCAAACCAAACCAAACCGATTAAGAAAACATATTAAAAAATATTTTATAAGTGCTCAATAAATGGTTTGGTTCAGTTCAAACTGAGTTTGAACCGAACCAAACTGAGTTTAAACCAAATTTAAACCAAAATCAATGGTTTTTGGTCTCAAACAATTTGAAACAAAGTCTTAACCAATGAATTTGAACAAAATCAATCTTTTTTGCCTCAAACCAAGGTCTTAAGTGGTTCCTTAAGTGGTTTGAACCAAGTTTGAACTGAACTGAACTGAACTGATTAAGGACCAATTTAAAACACTTATTTTTAATTGGTTTGAAATGGTTTGGAACGGTTTGGAATGGTTTGAACTGGTTTGGGTCCAGTTTGGGTTCGGTTTGGTGAAAATTAAATGGTTCGGTTTCTGGTTTAGCCCAAAATGGCCCAAACCAAACCAAACCAAACTTCCCCAACACTAACGTGATCACTCCCAATATTCCTGCGACTTTTGAGCGCTTCTGGGTTGGTAGTGGTAGTCAGGTGACTTAGCTCGTTCTTGGGCATTCTCAGCCACAAGTCTCATAACTTCCACTTCTTCCTCAGCATACTTATCAGCACGTGTCCTTCTCACGGCAGTATTCCAGGTCTTGGCGGGTGTTGGGGGACAGTCGAAGGCGAAAACATAACAAATGTCCACCCAGCCACTGTCATCATTGACCTTTGTATTGTTGATGGTGCAAGCGATCTGTTTGGCGGGTTTGCTAGCCACGATAGAAACCACAGCAGATGGTGCATCACTGGTGAGGTTGACCTCCTTGATCTCCAAGGTAGAGGCCTTTGGTTTCACGTCGCTGTTGGCTTTGCCGTCTTTAAGTTCGTTTTGATGCTGCCAACAATTATCTGGGGAATGAGTGTACTTGCTGCAATGGGTGCACTTACTCTTCCCCAGGAAATAGCAGTCAGCAGTATTGTGACTGTCTTTACCACAGTGCTTGCAGTGCTTATGCTGTTTACACTTCGAGGATCCATGTTTGGATGCCCCAGAGCAAACATCGCTGATGCGCTTAGCAAGCGAGCACTTTTTGTTAGTAGTTTGATTTGTGCTCTCGGTCTTTTGAGTGCGAATGGTGCACCGGACACATTCTTCCTTTACCATACCAATAAACACCTGGGAAGTAATGGACTTCTTTGGGTCATCTGTGATGTCCTTAGTGATGTCAGGTCTGGTCGAGTCCGGTTTTTAGCCCCTTTTGGCTGCAACTGCAACCACAACCAGTTGGTCAATTTACACCTGTCACACAACCGACAACCAGACCACAACCAACCGGTGGTCATTGGTTGTGCAACCGGTCGTGGTCAGTTGGGACTGGTTTCAACTGACAACTTTTGATTGATTGGCGCGGCGCCATGCACGCATTTGCAGTAAATGTACAGCAGATGTCTAGCATGTAGATTACTCAGTTGTAATGTCCAAAACCTTCTGAATCCGAATCCAACTTGTCCCACTGCCTCATCTCCTCATCTGCCAGACAAAGGTCCTCAAATTCGTCCAACACTTCCTCAGCGTCCTCCGAGTTCTGTTGTGCAAGGTCGACAGTTTGGCAATGCCATGTTGCCTTCAACACTTGCAGCTCCTCAAAGACTTCCGCCTTGAGTCGTGCATGTTGGTCTGTGGCTGTCAGTTTGCTGCTCAAGAAGGCTCATTCACATGGCATGGACAATGCTTGGCTGGGGAGAACTGATGAACAGCATACATAAAGACCATACTCACAGTGGACTGGGAAGACTGTGGTGAGATATGGAGGTAGGCTTGAAGCAGCAACAGAGATAGTCAAGCAAGTGAAGCAGATGGTAGTCTGGCACACAACAGATGAGAACTGGTGATATTCCAGAGGAGGAGACATACCTGGCACACAACAGATGAGAACTGGTGATGTGCCAGAGCGTACAAAGTACTCTACTTATACTGCTACAGAGAGTGACGCTAGTAACACAGAGTCACAGTAAATACAAGGAGCGCATTGTTCTATACACGGACAAAGGAGTGGATGTAAAAGAGAACAAGGCGATAAAGAACAAGAAGAGTCTAGGCTATGATATCATAGTGACATCACAATAAAGATAAGGGAACAAAGGGAAGTACATAGACGTAGTACAAGGGCAATCCAGAGTGGTCCATGATGTCATGTACATGTGTGATGTCATAGATAAGAGAATACAAGAAGTCCGAGATTGTAAGGATCAAAATAATCTAATCTACAAGTCCTGTATATCTAATCTAAAGCAGTCCGTTATCTGCATGTCCTTTGAGCTGCTAAGTGCGCTCAGGTCACTTATCAACAAGAACATCAAGGGCAATGCGAGCTAGCATAGGATATACCTTAGAATAGTTCTGTAACAATTTATCAAGAAAGTGGCAAGAAAGCCTCCGACATGTGCTTACCAACCACCAATGGATGATGTCTGTGTCCCGTGTCACATCTGCAGGTACATCCTGCAGATATTGCCACAATTCCAGCCACCATTCTTCATTGGAACCTTGGGAGAGGAGCTGCAGCTGATGCCAATTGAATTCTGACAGGAATGGCTCGGGTAGACCAATCGATGAAGTTGGCGAAGCAGGAGAGGGTGGTTGCGGTTGCAGGGATGTTGTTGAGTATTCTTCCATCTAACATACCAGTTATGTGATGCATGACCAAAAAAACAGCAGAAGACTTACAGCTTGCTCAACAATGTTCAACGCTTCCTCTTGCCAGTTTTTAGTGTACCGATTTCCCTTTGCTTGTTCCTTTGCCTGTTCCTCTACTCCCCCCCACGCAAGTTTGATGTAATGAAGTTTGAAGTACAGGTGAAGCACTGTAATACTTAAACTCAATATTAAATACAATATTACAATGGAAAACCTAACAAGTGCGAGGATATACGCAGGCTTTTCATCAAACCTGCAATAGTACTTCATTAGTTTTGCTAGGCCATCCCTGATTGCGTTGTGATAGAGCTCAAACTGGGAATTGTTGAGTTTTGCTTCCCAAGCGCTTTGGAGATCCTCAAGTGCAGGAAGTGTGTGATATAAACTTGGGTGTTTGTCAGCTGAGAAGTGGTGAAGAACACAGTTGGAATCCTTATAGCAACATTGCGGTGAATCACTAGTGATTGAGAGGACCAAAACTCACAGCCAAGATTGCTTTTGTGTCCACAACTCAGGCCCAATCCATGTCTGACAAGGCAAAAACAGACCAGGGGACCTTTTTGATGACACAGCTGTCACATTGCAATGTCGTGATGGGACCATAGAGTTGATCTGCAGACAAGACGAAAAGATTGATCGCCTTGAGAGTTTGATGAGCATAATACAACAGAAATGGGACGGGACTTACCGCATGAAGTTTGTACGCACAATCCAGCATAGAAAATGCGGAACCCCAGCATGTGTTGCTGTGGAGTGTGATCTTGAGGGGTGTTGTGGTGCTGCACTCAATCTGGAGCAATTCAAACTTCTGAATTCATTGACCTGAAGCCTGGATCTATATGCCCCGATGGCATGGAGTTAGAACCAAATAAAGTAACGGAAATGGAACGTACCTTGACTGCTAGCATGCGGATTGTTGCAATCACGTCCAAGCCACCACCAAGCACACGGTTATGGAGATCGGATGGATCATATTCCCAAATGGCATTGGTAGTTTCAATGACTGCAAGTTTTGTGATGTGGGACATGATATCTACATTTGCAAGATTGACAACATGCTCAAGACACCTAGATCCGAGGTGGTCAATGTGAGAACTCAGATCATGGCGACGAGCAGTACTCATGGCAGTTGCTGTTCAGCAGCTGACCAGAGAGGGAGCTGGCGGTGTCGATGCTGAGACTTGACGGTATCACAAAAGGTGTTGTTCAATGATGTGTTGTCAAGTGTTACGGTATAGAGCTGCATCAGAGCGTAAGTACCAATTCAGATCAGTGGGAGACGACACAACAACGCACCTTTGAATACGAATGCGACATGATACCCACACGATCACAGAGGCCGATGAAATAACAGCCCAGGTTATTGCCCGTATGCGTCCCATGGATCAGGTGGAACCCAACTACCTTGCCTTGAAGAGTCCATGTTCCGTTGGCAGCATTGATAGTGCCCATCATGGGTTTGTAAAACCGTGCGGGTACCCGGGTATGGGTTTGACGGGTATGGGTACAGGTATGATGTTGAGTACCCATGCAGAACCCACACCTGTATGATGGGTTTGGCGGGTTTTTTGAATACACTACGACTCTCAAGTTTATTTTGGACCTGGACACTCCTATACTTGTACAGGAAGTATTATATACTAAGCTACTACAGTACTACTACTGGCCCTCAACAACTCCTCATGAGAATGATGCCCATCATCATTGAGCTCCGAGTCGCCGTCGCGTTGATACACTAAACTGTCCCTAAGCGTTAGGAAACAGTCTAAGGTTGCGCAGGATTTTGGGGTGTGAAGCGTCGCAAGCGGTCGCGCAGGCCTTCGCGGGGCGCGAGGTGTCGTATATAGGTTCGCGGCGGTCGCGAACGCGTCGCTGTCGAAGGAATAGTGCCGCGCGCGAGTGCGGCGAGGTTGGGAAGGGGAGCAAGGTCGGTCGATCGCAAGTGGTCGCAAATGGTCGTGCACGCATCGGCGCGGCGCGAAACTTCGTATGAGTGGCCGCCGGGGTCAGGAATGCGTCGCGCGTGAGTCGCTAGGGCCGTGCGCGAGTGCGGCACACTGAGGAACACGAGGGGAGAGCTGCACTGAGCTCAAAAGTCCGAGGGGAGAAGTCTACTATTAGAAGTCTGAGGTGTAAAGTTGTAAATACATGGCCTATATACTAAGGAGAGTAGGCTATGGAAAGAGGGTGAATTAGATAAACACAGGGGAAAGGGGAATGCTAAAACGCGAAAGGGAGAGTCCGCTCAGAGAGCGCGGGAAAGCGGCGGGCCGCGCGGGAACGCGGCGCTTAGAAAGCGCGCGGGAAAGCGCGAGAAAGCACGAGCGAGTCTAAGAAGGTACTGGAAAGTGTAAATGGTGCGATTTCACCAGGCAGGGAGGGCACAGGCGTATCAGCGTCCGAGTCATTGTGTCGCATTGTCATCGTCAAAATCGTCTTGCTGTTGTTGTTGGTGTCACTATCATCGTCTTCGCCTTCACTGTCATTGTTGTTGTTATTGCCAATGATGCTGTCTTGCTGTTGTCGATGGAAAGGCCTTGGCGGCGGCGGCTGGTGGCCATCCAACTTGTCATGTTGACAGTCACCTTGTTGTTGTTGTTGTTGTTGTTGTTGTTGTTGTTGAGATTGTCTTGCTGTTGTCGATGGCAGAGCCCTGGTGGCGGTGGTGGTTGGTAGCACGTGGAGCTTGGGGCTGCACATCGGGCACTGTGTGACTGTGACTAAGCCTAAGCAAGGCGCAGAGAAGATTAAAACCGGCATCACCCGACGAATCGATAAACCATTAATGGCAAACCCCCACCTGCGCCACATACACTGCCAACTACGACAACCTCAGGCCACAACGACAACTTCGCCAGCCCCAGCCGAACGAGCCACCAACCGCCGGCCCAATGCAAGTCCCAGATGTAATGGCGGTGGCACCCCCAACAATAGCTATGACACCTGCAGCAGGAGCGATGGTGAGGCAGCGCACAACTCCAAGTGACTCAACAACGACAATGGCGACAACGATGGCAACAATCACAGCAATGACAGCAACCACGATGGCAGTGACAGCAGCAATGATGGTTTTGACAGCAGCGATGACGAGGACGACGAGGGTGGGGATGATGTGACAGACGGTTGGTAGACCATAGTGATGCAATGACGGCGGGGGGCGATGACAATGTGGCCTGTCTTAGCTTTACAATAGTACTTTAGTAGTGTAGAATTCATCTTTTATTTCGAGTTCAAATTGAGTATACTATTCTCCTGACCCGCAGTGCCAACCCGCCAACACGCCCAACCCGTCGGTACCCATACCCAAATCCGTCAGTACCCATACCCGTGAGCATGGGTATGGGTTTGTTTCATGTGGGTGCAGGTACGGGTAAGGCCTGAGTGACCCATGGGTTACCCGTGATGGGCACTAAGCATTGACATTGATCCAATGTGTGGTCATGCTGAGGTATCCCAGTTTTGTGGTGTCTGCAGTCCACCCATCAGCAGTCGTCGACACCTTTCCTGGGGCATTCTAATCAGATATGAGCTATCATCAAAAATGTTACTAGGTGAGTTTGATCCGGCTTTACTGACCTTGATATCGCTGCAGAGCAGTTTGATGTGCTGAATAAAGGTATTCTTCAAGTAGACCCTTACATTGTGGTGGCTTGGTAGGTCAGCAGATCTGGTTTTTGGTCACATAACGACCAGGCAATTTTGGAATGTCAATTTCCTTGGAAGCGTTAAGGCCTGACATTTGTTAGGGTGTTGTTCGAATGAATCGGACTCCCAAACTGACTTGGTCATCACAGACGAGGTGCTTTGTTACTGCCTCTAAGAGCCCCACCCTCGAAAATTCTGTTGGTCTGGACTCCTTTGGAAATGTCAGCACACTCTGCTTCTTTATGTCCCCTTTCTCCTTCTTTGCCTCAGGAGGAACACAACAGAAATTCAGTATGATCTTCGGAATTGCTGCCCCACACCGCATCTCATATTCTTTGAAGTGGTGGCCAGCAATGTGGCCATGACATGTCAAATTCGACCCAAGTAGAAAGCATTGTCTCAACGTTCTCTTTGTCTGTCTCTTCTCCTTTAGCACCTTTTTGACTTCAGCTCTAGAATGTCATGTAAGTAACCAACCCGTATGATTCCAATTACTGACCTGCAAATCATGCACCATTGGCCTTCCAGCGTCTCAGTAACCCCCATCGACTTCTTAAATATGACCTTAATCTTATCGCTGAAGACTGTGAGAAGATCCTGTGTTGAGTCTTTTTTGGCTATGACTATCTCGGGTATACCCTGGCCTTGGTACACATCAAGGTCCTAGCAAGATGACATGGGTGAGCTGAGTTACTACCATCAGGGGGGCGAAACTTACCTCCACTTTGTCACCATCTTCTTCAGAATTGTTGACAACCTCAGGCTCTGTCTTCGCTCCCTCATCTATGTCAATGACCACTTCTTTCCGCTTTCCCTTTCCCTTCCTCTTCAACTGCCTTACCCCTTCCTCTCCTGCACTCTCCACTTTCCGTGTTTTCTTCTTCTTTCTCTGACTTTTTCAAGGGCTTGGGGGTGTCTGTTCCAAATCATCGCCCTCATCTCGGTCCTTTGAGTCTGTACTTTCTGCATGCCGTTTCTTTTCCTTTGGAGCTGACCTATTGATGCATGATGAACTAGATTTTGAAGGCATTCTTGGTCGGAATATGGGTGTAGAAAAGCGAGGACAGTATTGAGGTGGAGGAAGCAGTAATTCACGCTGCTGTAAACTTGCTTTATCTCACCATAGTTCATTAATCAAATGTGTTTGGTGTTTGCACTGTGTTATACATCGTGGTGTCCATCTCAGGTAGTGTCCTTGCTCATCGGGTCTCAGTTCATGTGCCACCCATGCAAGCCGATGAGGTGGCGTTTCTGAACAATCTCAGGTCGATTATATATATTGACCACGTGCATGTGCAGCGCAGCTACATTAATGGCATAGTCTGCACATGGCAATTTGTGGGTGTAATGTGCGTGAGTGTACAGTAGGGTCTAACTAAATAAGAGTGAGCAACACTGGAAAGGCACCTGGATGCAAGAATCAGTGACACTAAGATGGCCCGATGGGGACACTTACAATGGCGATGAGAGAGGGGGAAGAGAAGATACTAGTTATTTTTATTTTTATTTTGATCGATTTATAACCCGGGGTGCAGGCCGTGGGCCCAGACTGGACATGTGCAGCGTAGTTTACATGGTATCCTAAGACGTGTCTAAGGTGGTTCCGTCACTTCCGTGCCATCCAGTGGCAGGAGGATAAATAAAACTGCTACAGGTAGCTTTGGGCTTCCTAGACAGTTGTGCCCAGTTTCACGCCAAGCACAGTAAGGTTGGTTCCTGGTGTCAGACACCTCAAGAGTCGTGTGCCCTCCGGGGCTGGGATGGGGCCCAAGGGTCCTCTTTCCTTCCATTTATCCTCCTCTCCTCAGTCGGGTTTGGGTGGCTCGTGGGCTCGTGGGCCAGTTTCCAGGCGTGACAGGGCATGGCTGTCCTGCAGAAAGGTTAGTAGGCACATGGCCTGCTTCTTGTTTGTCAGGATCCCTCCTCGCGGGCTGACAGGGTTGCTAAGGTTGAAAATGATGTTCGCCCGGAAGCGGTGGGCGTTATAGCGTGGGCACGTATGGATGATGTGGGGGGAAGTGCGTAGTCTGAAGCCACACGGGCATTGCGTGGCTTCGTGGGGGTCGGTCGGGCGGAAGCGTTCGACGTAGGTGCCTGTGAAGGCATGGTCTACCGCGACTTGCAGGGCTGTGGATGTGGTGTGGTGTGAGAAGATGGGTTTCTTGGTGCCCTTCTCCCGGGCTGTCGCAGCTTGCCATAATGGGTGTGAGCCCCTGTCAGGGGGTCTCGTGATGGTATGCTTGGTGGCGAAACTGTGGGGTTTGAGCCCTGTGTCCCTTGCCACCTTGTCGTGTTTCCATTCTTGAGCCCACTCTCGAAATGCTTTCTTCCGTGCTTCATCCTTTTGATAAGCTGCCGACATAACGCGCGCCAACCCTGTGGGGGGATTGTGTAGGCAAGCCTTGGTTGCCAGAGCCCGTGCCGCTTCTTGGTCTTCCAGCATGAAGTCGACTGGGGTCCAGGCTAGGGTGAACTTCGTGTCAGTGTGTGTGGTGCAGAAAGAGGTGAGGGAGAAGTGGAAGAGCGAAGCTGCGTCATGTGCCAACTTGGATCTTGGGTTTGAGACCGCGTTGATGGCTGAGGAGTCCGAGCAGAAAATGTAGATGATCTTCGGCGCCATCCAATTTGCGAAACATTGGTTGATAGCTTCCACTGTTTTTGCTAGCCCAAAGCAGCTGGCGTTGAAGACCTTGCAGCTTTCGCTGTAAGTCCACTTCCATTCCATGGGTCCTTCCCGCAGTCAATTCCAAGTTTCATGGTGGCGGCTGCACCGCCTACCACTTTTCCGTCCTGTCATCCCATGTTAGTGAGTTTTGAGGCAACGTAGAAAGCTGCTATGCTCAGGGTGTCCATGTACCTGTATAGGGCGCTGGCCCACTCTCTTCTTGTGCAGGGGTTTATGACTCCCCATCTCTGTAAGTGGCCCTCCCAGTTGGGGACTTCCCAGGGGGCTACTTTGGTCATGTCAACACGTGGTCCGTCGGATGGGATATGATGAACAGGATACATAGAGGGCATACTCACAGTGAACTGAGAAGACTGTGGTGAGATATGCAAGTAGGCTTGAAGCAGCAACAGAGATATCTTAGCAAGTGAAGCAGATGTGATGTCTGGCACACAACAGATGAGAACTGGTGTTTATACAGAGTAGAAGACATACCTGTGTTACGGTTCGGACTAACGGAGTGTTTCGGCCTGGAAGTGAACACTGACGTACAAGGGTATGACACCATGTCAGCAGTATATCATCATGGACTCAGTAGGATCAGTCAGCCGGGTAAGCTCCGACGCATGTGATTGTGTACGATACGGCTCGGATCATGACTCACTACTAGGATAGCTGTACTAGGGTTTGCTCTACTTACGCTATTGGCTAGTAGTACTTGAAGCGGCACTTGAAAGCCCACGCGTACCTGTATAAGTAGTTCACCGGTGAAGACCAAGAATGGTATCTTGGTCTTCTTCAATACCACCATCTTCTTCGCATCTGAGCTAGAGGGAATCTCTCCCTTTAAGTGAGTCGTCCGGCATATCCCCTTAGACCAGGGATCCCCGTGACTTATCCCGAGTCCCTCTTTGGGCAGTGGACTATCTTTTGGACGCAACCTATCATCGAGTGTTCCTCTACCGCAACGAACGAGTAGCAAGGCATTTCCTCATCTTCTACGTCGTCAATCACAACTCGTGGGACAAACTTAAAGTCACTACTACTCTCCCTTTCGGACTACAGCAAGGGGACGACCTCCACGGGTACCAAGCAGGACCAGAAGATCGTCTATTTCCTCATCCCGTTCATCATCCTACTACCCCGGCGAACCGGAACTTCTACCTTTCTAGGATCATCGCACTGCAGAACGCCTAAGTCAGGCAAACATCCGTGGTAGACATTACACCTGGCACACAACAGATGAGAACTGGTGTGGTGCCAGAGCGTACAGGGTACACTACTTATACTCCTACAGAGAGTGACGCTAGTAACAGCAAGTCACAGTAAATACAAGGACACATTGTTCTGTACATGGACAAGGGAGTGGACACAAGGAGAACAAGGTGTAGAGAACAAGGCGTAGAGAACAAGAAGAGTCCAGACTATGATATCATAGTGACATCACAATAAAGATAAGGAAACAAAAGGGAAAGTACATAGACGTAGTACAAGGGCAATCCAGAGTGGTCCATGATGTCATGTACATGTGTGATGTCATAGATAAGAGAATACAAGAAGTCCGAGATTGTAAAGATCAAAATAATCTAATCTACAAGTCCTGTATATCTAATCTAAAGCAGTCCGTTATCTGCATGTCCTTTGAGCCGCTAAGTGCGCTCAGGCCACTTATCAACAGGATACGTGCGGTGAGGGCTTCTAAGATGGTGGGGCACTTTTTGACTTTGCTAGGTGTGGTGCGATTTGCAGGGACTGCCAGGGGGAGGTCTCCTGGGCGCGGCGCATACCATTCTGGGCCAAGTCTTCGCAGCAGTTGGGAGCCGCGCGGGAGTCTGTAGAGACGAAGGGCGGAGGTATGGGTCAGCTTCTCCAAGAACTGCCTCATCGGCAGCATCTGCACAATTTGTAGGAGCGCCTTGCGCGGTGCTGTCCGGAAAGCCCTGGTTACTATCTTTACCCCTTCGTTCTGAACGTGCTGGAGGAGTGAGATGAGTTTCTTTTGGCCCTTGGCGCCATCTTTCAGCCAGAGCTGGCATCCGTACGACAGTACAGGTAGGCAGACAGCGTTGAACGCGAGGCGCCAATTGGCCATGCTAAGCCCTCGGATTGAGTTGCCGAGGACTGTGAGCACTTTGAGCGAAGCGAGTGCCCTGTTAGCCATTATGCGGCAATGGGGCTCCCAATTGAGGCGCCAGTGGAGGAAGAAACCCAGATATCTGAGTAGCTCTACTGGCTGTACGACATAGTAAGAAGAGATGTCGGGGTTGGGGAGGATTAACCTCGGCGGTCTGGGCACTGGGTTGCATTCCTGTGGGCATTGGAAGAGCATTAGCTCCGTCTTATCAGGTTTGATAGACAGACCCACTTTTCCTAACCAGTTCAGACACTCAGTATCTTGCCTGGAGGAGGTCTGAGACGGACTCCCAATCCTCGGCGCACGCGAAGATGATGCCGTCATCAACATACATCCCTAGTGCTGAGTTGTTCCATCCCTGTTGCGTTAGGCTTGTCCTAACGATGCTCGACTTGAGCGTTTGACAGAGTGGCTCGATATGTGAAGGACGACTTAGCAAATATGGATACACGTCCTGAGCAGGAACGTGATCAACGCGAGCACTGGGGCGAAGTCCACCAGGCGTATACGTCGTCGGGCGATCTGCTCTACAAGAGCCAGACGCACTAGTAGACAGAGAACGAGAAGAAGGCAGATGAGAAGGGAGGAGACGAGAATGGGACTGATGATTCAAGAAGACCAAGCTGGAGGCTCGGTCTTCGTACTGCTAGTCCTTTATACAGTTGACGAGGGGCTTTGAAGCTCCTCCTAAACGTAGGGTACCCAGTAGCGATAGTAGCTCGAACCCTACTACAACTATCCTAGGAACGAGTCACAAGTCCGATGCGATATACATGTGATAACAGCCCTAAGGCTGACTGAGACGACTGTCCCTGACTAATACTAGGGTAGTCAGAACCCCACGAGTCCGCAGTCCGTACCGATGAGTCCGATCGCAACAATCCCCGCATGCGATGTAGCAGGGGGGAGGTGTAGATGATGGACAGGACGGGCGAGATGGCCAACCCCTGTGGGACCCCGACTGGCTGTCCTCATTTGTCTGAGAGGATGTTGTTGAAGTGCAGGCACACCTTCCGGTCTTTGAGGAAAGCGTTGAGCCACCCTGCGACCCCTCTGGAGAACCCCAGTTCCTCGACTATGCTTACCAGCCTGTCGTGATTGACGTTGTCGAAGAAACCCTTTACGTTGAAAAGGAGGATCCCGCACTTGAGCCCAGCCCGATGCGCGGCCTGGACATCATGTACAAGGGCCAGGCCAGCATCGAGGCAGGAGGAGTGTTGTCTCCCCCCCGAATTGCACTGTGGGGACCAGGTCGTATTTGGTCATGTCGTGCTGTAGACAGTTAGCGACAACTTTTTCCAAGAGTTTGCTCATACACTCCAGTAGGGAGATAGGTCAGTGAGCTTTGGGAAGGGTATAGTTTGGTCTGTTGGGTTTGGGGATGACGACGACGATGGCTTCTTTCCACCTCTTGGGGTGGTGGCCGAGGCGGATGCAGCTCTCGAAGATGAGCGTGAGGGCTGAGCCTATGGCAGGCCACACCCATTTGAGCATTTGCCATCCAATGCTGGATGAGCCAGGCGCGCTCATGTTGGATGTCGCGGTGAGCATGCGCAGAACCTCTTCTTCCTCGATAGGCGGGAAATCCCGCTGCGGGCGAGCGGGGGGGTCGTCGGGGAAGTGGAGGGGGATGGGGTCGCGGATTTTGGCAAAGAAGCGGCTGGAGAGTGCTTGCGTCATTTCTTTGTGCTCGAAAGTGAGCTCACCTTGTTCATTTTGGAGGGCTGGGATCTTGTTCATCCTCCTGCCGTGTCTCCATTGCGCTACCCTCCAGATGTTGGTTTGCGTGATGTAGCCATCTGCCCACTCTCGCTTGGAACGACGGGTGGTCTTACTCAAGGCCCATCGGGCTGCCTCCCATTCCTCTTGGGAGACAGCCGCTCTCACTGCGGCTGTGGCTTGGGTGCATTCTTCATTCCACCATTGGACTGAGCAGGCGGGGTTGTGTCCCTTGCGCTTCATGGTGGTCTCCGCTGCGAACTGGAGAGCATCGTGAAGACTCTCAATGGCGCGCTCGAGGTTGTCGATTGACTCCGGGGGTCGGTTGAGTATGGGGGGGCATTCTTCGAGCAGCTTCTTCCATACTTCCCTGGCCTCCAGGTCAATGTCCATGTCGAATTGGTTGGAGCGAGCCTCCTTTGCTGGCTGTGCGTCTTCTTCCATGACCGCCAGCCAGGGTTCGGATCAGGGCGTGGTCCGACCCCATAGATCCGTGCCAATTGATGGTGGTGGCCGAGAAGGTGTTCTGACAGGCCGTGCTGAAGTTATGCCAGACGAGGTCGATCACGCTGTCGCGCTGATTTCCCTCTCCTCAGCGAGTGGGTAGTCCTGGGGTGGAGATTAGTTCCAGGCCATTGCCGTAGGACCATTCCTCCACTCTGGCAGATGTGCAATTCCAGTTGAACCCTGGTGCCAACCAGAGTGGGGAATGGCAGTTGAAGTTGCCTGCCACTAATGTGGGGATAATGGGGTCAAGGTTGAGGTCCGTGAGCGCTTTCAGCTCGGATCTGGTTTCGTCCTCCACATCATGGTAGAAGTTGATCAGTCTCCATCGTTCCTTACCCACTTGTATGTCCACGACGTGGAGGCAGGGGTGCGCGCTGATGTCGAGTCGGGAGACGGCCCTTATCGGATTTTTCTGGAAGGGGTGGTCTCTGTGGTGTATACGCACATATGTGAGAACTTTCGCGCATTTGTTGTTGGTGTGATAGGGAGCGAGTAGCTCCCACTTGGCTCTCCCCTCTCTTTCCCCGTCGTCTCATCTTGTTCCTATCCTTCCGAACCACGGTTCCTGGACCATCAAAACATTGTCCACTGTGTTAGTTTCAAGCAATGCATGCATGGCAGCATTCATGCGTCACATGTTTACTGTTGCGATTTTGAAATTACGCATTAAGGGGGGTTATGAGGGTGTTGCCGGCGGCTTGGGGGGCTTGGTCGATGTAAGCTGACCTTTGGACTTCTAGTTCTTCTGGGGTGAGTTCCTCAGCGACTGCCTCAGCCTCGCTTGTCAGGAAGGCGCAGAGCTGGGCCTTCCTTTGTTCCCTCCGGGCGAGGAAATCAGGGCTGAGGTGTTTGAGCCACGCGTAGTCCTTTTTCCCACTGGGGAAGGTGACATATGCTCGTCCCAACTCATCTTCCTTCCTCAGGGAGTCTAACTCTTCCTTTGTTTTGATGGCCAGGTCCGAGAGTCCCTGGTGGGCAGGGAGGGGGGTGAGAGTGGCCATTGCCAGCATCTTTTCCCCCCGGTGGGCTGCTGCTCGGTCTGTGGATGACTCCCCTGGCTTCGCCGTGTCTGTGTCCTTGGTGACCATCCTAGCCCTCAGTCACACGGGTGCGGCCTGGGGTTGGATGGTGGACGGTGACGCCGGACGGGGGGTTTAGTGTTTGGGAAATTTGGTTTGGTTGGTTTGAGGCCATTTTTGCCAAACTGAAACCAAACTGATTACATTTTGGCCAAACTGAACCCAAGCTGAACCAAACTGATTCAAACTGCTCCAAACCATCTGAAACCGTTTCAAACCGATTAAATAAGCGCCCAAGTAAGCGCCCCTTAAGCGCCCAAATAATGTATCAAATTGCTTACAAATCAGTTTCTTTTCAGTTTGGTTCAGTTTAAACCAAACTCAAACCATTTAAGACTTGGTTTGGACCAGTTTTGGACTGATTTTCAACTAATTTGAACCACACTGAGTTTAAACCCCAAACCAAACCATTTAATTGTGATTATTAAACACTTATTGGGCGCTTATTATGTAATCAGTTTGAAATGGTTTGAACTCAGTTTGGGACCCCCAAACTGGAAACCAAACCATTTAGCTTTTTTCAGAAAATCCCAAACCCCAAACCAAACTTCCAGTTTGGGTTCGGTTCAAACTGAGTTTGAATCAGTTTGGAACCAAACTTCCCCAACACTAGGGGGGCCGCCTCGGGGGTGTCCATGATTGTGAAGTTGGCAGCTGCTGACGCATTGGAGCCCTTGGCGGCTGTTGCCGAGTTGGAGCCCTCAGCGACTGTTGCTGCGTCGGGAGCCCTGGCAGCTGCGGTGGCATTGGGTGCTCTTTGGGGGGCGGGTCTGTGGGGGGGGCGAGGGGGGGAGTCATCGCCTTGGGCCCACGATAGTCTCGGGGGTTGGAACGCCCCACATGTGGGGCAGCCTTTAGCCCGAGCATGGTGACCTGTTTGTTTACATAGTAAGCATTTGAAAAGGCAGTCACACCTACTTGCGATACGGTGTTGGCCTTTGCAGTGGTAAGAGTGGTCGTGTCTGTCGTGGCCGCCTCCGCAGATGAAACAGCAGTAGGCGGTTTTGGGGACGTGGCAGATGGGGGCGGAGGCATTGTGGCCGATTTCGTGGCATCGTCCGCACTGGATGATGGTGGGTCGGTCCCCTGCTACAATGACTTTGGTTATTTGCCTGAACATGTAGATTTGGTCCTGGGATATGAGCGTGCTCAGCTCGCCGGTTTTGTCGCAGTAGGCGATCATAACGGTGGCTGTCTCGGTTTTGATTTTCCCCAGGCCGTTCTGCCAGCGGGGGTTTGTGGCAGGAGTGTGTTCTTGAATAGCTCATTATTCCTGAGTTCGGAGAGGAGGTGGTGTTCCTCCCAGACGACGCTGTGGGGGTCAGTAGTGGGTACTCCCTGAACCTGGGCCCAGGTCCACCCCTCGTTGGGGATGAGTACGGAGCCCGCAAAGGGCTTGCACAGCCATTTTTTGAAAGAGAGGATGCAGTCATCTGAGACCTGGCCTGCAAGGACCCAGATGAAGTTGGAGGAGTTCAGGTTCAAGCTCCATCTGCCACCCAGGATGATGAGGGGTTCTTTAACCTGCCTCTCCAGTTTTGTGCGGACACTCATAACTATGGACTGGGGCGCTGTGGTCCTTAGGCCCTTTTCCTTTGCTGGGTCCATCAGACCCTTGCCCCTGGCCACCGTCACCTCTGTCCTAGAGACGTCTGTCTGGTGTGGGACGTTGGGGGCCGCAGCGTAGGTTGCCATTGGGGGTGTGCCCTTGCGCGGCTGCTGCAATTTTGGCTTTTCCGTTAGCTCTTTCCCATTGTTGCACGCCCTTTGCCGTGACGTGCAAGCCATTGGAGACAATGGCATTCCATCCCTGTTTTACAACCAGGCAGAAACCATCGTCATCGTCATTATCAACCCTTGCCAGGGCACGGGCAGGGGCAAGGATGGCTGCTGGTGCAGTCCAGGGGGTAATGCTTGGGGCTCCGTCAGAGCTTGGCGTAGCCATGGTTGCCGGGGTAGCTTGTTTCTGCTGCTCCTCGCGGGGCACAGAGGCAGGAGGGGGCTGGGGTGGGGCTGGGGCCTTGGCAGCGGGAGTTGCCTTCTGGCTCTTCTCCTTTGCCTCGCCTTCCACCTTATCCAATCTTTCCATGACTTGGGAGAGCACCCCGGTGACCGGCAGGATTAGTCTCTGCATGAGGGCCATGAGGCGACTCTCCCTGGCGTCAAGGATCAAGTCGTCAGCAGGTGCTTCAGGGCAGGGGAGTATGGACGCATCAGTTGAAGCCCCCTTCAGGGGCGCGGGGGACGGGTCCTCTGCAATAACCATTTGGTTGGCTGGGTTATGCATCAAGCTGGTTGAGCCATGCAATTTAGCGTCCAGCAGGAGCAGAAGTGGAGTTACTGTTGGGAGCGAGGGCTCTGCCAGCCTCTCTGGGGAGTGCATTGGGGTGACATCATCACCATCGTCTGGGAGGCGACAAGGTGCCTCTGATCTGGTGGACGAGGCCGCAGACAGGGCGCGGGAGCCTGAGTTGGTCCGCTTCCTGCTGCAGACCGACGCTGAGCGGCCCCTTGTGTCTTCGGCTGCCGTTTTGGCCGTAACAGATTTCGGGGTGACTTTCTTCTTTTTTGGGGTGGTGCGCAAGACGTGGGCCATGTTGAGATCAGCCACGTCCATCCCAAGGCGGATGGTGGCTTCTCGGACCACTGCCATGGATTGCTCCCGGGTGGCAAGGTCCAAGGTGCGTTCGAATGTGTCGATTTTGCCTGGCGTATTCGGATGACCTCATTCCTCACTTCGGACTCCATTTCTCTGCACTTTTCAGTCAGTAGTTCATCCCAGTCTTGGTGTGCCCACTGGGCTGCTTTCGCTGTGCGTTCCACTCGACATAGCTGGCGCGCTGCTTCGCACTCCTCCTGCTGGTAGCCCAGTATCTCCTGGGCTACCACCTGTCTCGCTCTATCACGCTGCTCTTTTGCCCATTCAGAGTTGCGGCCTTCAGCCAAGTATAGCTCTAGGGCTTGTGCCTCGAGGGCAGCTTGGGGAATTTTGGCCAGCTCGAAGTTAATTAACCTTTGCCAATTAATCTCACGCCATTCTTCGAGGTTGTTGAAGTTCTCCACTTTGATGAGTCTCTTTGCCTCATCGTTAGCGTCGGCTACTAAGGCCTCTCTCATTCCGGGGTCGCTCAGCTTTTCGCTGGCTAGCCTGTCCACTTCGTCAATGAGGAGTTGTGTACGGATACGCTTGGCAATATCTGGGCCTTTAGCCCGTGCCTCCATTTCAGCCTCCTCTTCCATGCGTACCATGGCTCGGGATAGAATTTGGTCGTACACAGTTTCAGGGTGGGTGTCACCCCCCTTCGCCGCATCGACGTCCGTGAGGCCCGCAAGCTGGGAAGCGATGAGGTGGAGCGCCTCCCCATCAGAGCTGGGGGTTGGGAGCGACTGATGAAGGGTGAAGTCATCCTCGCCGAGGTCAAGAGGAAAGTTACCCGATTTGTGTACATTTTTTTGCTGAGAGGGCGCCTCTGGTGATCGCCGCTACCAGGAAATGTGCCATCCTGAACCATGTGCTGGGTTTTGCGCATCTGAAGACATAGTCAGTGTTGTCTTCTTCGAAAGGGCCAATAGAAAGGACTGCCCCGATTACGTCAAGGGCGTGCTCGACTATCGGGGCAGGTACCTTGATTGTGTTCTCATCCTGTCTACTAGGAAGAGTTCATCCCTAAGGAAAAAATGGCTGTAGCCCGTGTACAGCAGGTTGAAGTCTGCTGTGATTGCTCGTGCTGTCCTTTCGGCCTGGGCGGCCTGCTCCTGAGAGATCTGGTCAGCCCGCTCTTTGTCGGCCGATGCCTCAAGGAAAGCTTGGGCTTGGGCTCTTTGGGAGCCAGTGCGGTAGGCTTGGCTATGGCGATCCCCAAAGGAGCATGGGGGGGTGGGGGAGGGGATGCGCGTATGTGCAGCAAAGAGCATGTCTGCATCTTCGAGCGCTGGGGGGTCAGCTAGGCGATGCCACGTGGCCAGGGGTGAGCCTGCCGGCATTGCTGAGAGGAGGGTGTTTGTAGGGGCCGTGGGGCCCGTTGGGGTCAAGGGGGAGTATGGGGGTGTCGATGGGGGGGAGATTACCATTGGGGTTGGATCGCGATATGCAAGAAGGTCATCGTTGACCGCTGCTAGAAATGGGGAGGGGAGGGTTTCGGCGGCACTACGGAGTGACGCTCTGGGAGAGGTGTGGGGGGCCGAGTTATTCAGGTCCCCTGGTTGGGAGAGGGGGATGAGGGCTGATGCCCTGTCTATTGCGATTTCTCTCGCCAAGATGAAGACAGCTTGTGGTGCATTCTCAGTCTCGTGGTGCGATGGGGAGGGTTCGCCTGATGGGTGCTCCATAGAGCTCTAGGTTTTTTGAGAGGGCTGGTGTGCTCGCTGTTTTCTGGGGGGGAGGTGTCCCAGAAAAAGTTTTTTTGGGGGAAGTCAGTCGACGGGCGACGTGTGCGCTGTCATTGGTAAGATTACTATGGCTGAATTCTATTCAAGGTGTGCACTACGGAGAGCTGGGCTCGACCACAGGAGAGGGGTACTCTAGTTTCCACTAACAAAAAAAGCGCAGAGGCGCAATGATGCGGCGCGACTTTTTTTGGGTGATGGTGGTTACCGAGAAAGGAAGGTGAGAAGTTACTAGTTAGTAGTGGATCCTCAGGATGTGGGCACACTTTCTTCTCCATTGGCATGTCACTTCCAGATTGCAAACTCGAAACTGTAAGGGAGTTGTCGTCCATCATGCGCATGGTTTGTGGTGTGTCGTCATGGGTAGGAACCTTGAGGAGTGTGATGAGGTCCGTGGCTTGGAGCAGCGTCAGAGTAGATATGTTGTCTGCAAGTTTGCGCAGTGCTGGGTCAGATGATGGTGTCGGTGCTGTGGCTGTTGGAGGTGGCGGTGATGAGGTAGTACAGCGGCCCTACCTTTCCTTGCTCTTGAATACAGTACTATGGTAATAATAGCCTGGGCCTTAAGTGTCGATACAATAGCGGTTGCAACTGGTTGTAGTCGGTTGCAACTGGTTGGAGAACGCGATGCAATCTCAGCGACTGCAACCACACGTCGCTGTGCTGGGCCCCAACCACAACCAGAAGTCTGGTTGTTTGCGGTTGTGGTCTGGTCCAGTTGCCATTTTTTTCCGGTTCTGGCAACTGGACCTGACAACACTAGATGTCCTTGAACAGTCTGCTGTAATATGGCTCTGAGAATGTATCCCAGGATGCTGGAAGGGCAAAGGCGAGAAGAGTCTTGAAGAACTCATTGTCGAAGGGGTTCTTGCATCTGTGCGTCAACTGACTGAAGTGCTCCCACTGCTTCTTCATCTTGTCAAAGTGTTTAGGGATGTTGGTGCACTCGTCATTGGTAAACATAAAAAGATTCTTGAGTATTGTGTATACTGTGTGTGAGCCCTTGGCTTTGTGCACAGCTGCAAGGTTCTCCCAGATCTTATGTGCTGTGTAACGCCGCCACTGGCGTGAGTCCGACTTGGACAGCGAAAGGGTGTTTCGACGACTTAGCGAATTCTCGTGACTTGACGGTCACGTGACACGAATACACGGCCTCCAGGTGCACGTGATCGTAAAGAGCACTAGGGCGTATTCCACTAGGCGTACGTGGAGATCGACTTGCTCTATCAGAGACAAGCGAACGAGGTAGCAGACACTCAGGAGGATCACTAGGAGAGGATGCGTGATGGCAATTGAAGAAGACCAGAATGAGGACTTCTGGTCTTTGCGTTGTACTACTTATACATGACTGAGGCAGCTTTAAAGCTCCTCCCGAATCCAAGTGACTAGTAGCGTAAGTAGCTCGAACCCTACTACCGCTACTACTAGGACTGAGTCATAGCATCACCACAAACATGTGATACTACGACGGCTGACTGATGCAAGTCCATGACTAATTACTACTTACTAAGGGAGTCATCACCGTATAGTAAGAGTCCACAAGCCGAATCGTGACATGCTGTCTTACAATGGTGAATGTTCTTCACCTGCTGCAACATGAGATTGCTCATGATCAATAGGTCAGTTCAGTCCAGTTTTGGTTACATCTAGCAGTTTTTAGGACCAGTCACAGTTACAGTTCACTCAAGATTACCCAAAATAACTGAACTGAACTGAACTTTCAAACACTAATTGCATCCTCCTTCACGCCTTTGGACAAGGGTATGTGTGTGTTGAATATAGTATTTTCAAGTGTAAGTCTTGTTGATAGATCAGTCTTGGATGGGGTCACTTCTTTGTCCACAGTGTGAGACAGGCTTTGAGATGCCTGTGTAGAGGCCTTTCTTTCATCTGTTACAATGAGTTTCACTCACCTTGGTGGCATCAATGATGGAACATGCTTTCAAGTGCCTCACAGCACACATATCAGTGATTTCCCATGGGTATCACCTTCTATACCAGATTCTGTCATGCCATATGAGCACTCTTTTATTGTCTCACAGGAGTATCAAGATTGCCCTATAACTCTAGTGCACATTCTAGTTGTGCCAGTTTCATAATCCATGCCAATGCAATGTTCAACTATGGCTAGAGATGTCAACAAGTTAGACTCACAAGTATGAGTACTCATTGGAAATCTCTGAAGAGTGACTTGTACTTGACTTGTACTCATTGGCATGAGTACTTGTCAGCGTGAGTACTCGCCAATTTTTTCCAGTTGAAACTTGTACTCATTTGATTTGTACAAGTACTTGTAATGTTATTCTTCATTAACTTTGTATGCTTGTAACTTCACATTACCCAGATACTTGGTCCCCTTTCCCTCATATTTGCACACATTGTCCATCTCTCTCTGACCAATGCTGTCTGTCTCTACTTCCCCATTTGCTGCCTCATTACCTGCACTTATATTTCACTGGCCTCCCCTCTCTCCCTCCCATTGCTGTTCTTTCTGTTACCATATGTTTGACTTGGCCATCAAGCTCATCTTGTACTGACCACATGTATATTACAATGTACCCCTACTTGTGAATATCAGTGTCCATCTTAACTCAACTCATCATGTGCCCTAGTAAGAATTCTCATTGAATTGAACAACTACAAGAACACTTGTCACCAATAGCAACACTCTAATACAATGGAGTGTACTGTACCACATCACATATACTCCAATGACTCTTCCTCTTTGTCCACCTCTGTGGGATATTTTGTGACCTCCAAGTATGCATGCCACATGAGAGAGAACATTCCTGTGTCCTCCACACCATTGTTGTCGACTTTGTATTCTGGGAACATTGGGACAACCATGCAGATTGCAGTGATAGGAATGACAATGTGAGTTTGAGTGGGTTCACAGAGATAAACTGTTTCACTGGAATCGTAGAAGACATCCTTGTTGGGCAAGGAGAACAGTGTCACCATTGCCAAGGGGTGATGAGATTCTCCGAACCACATGTAGAAATAAAATTTGATGTTTGCTACTCGCATGCTAGCATTATATTCAATCTACACATTTCAAGTTGTTTTCAGCCTGAGAAGACAAGAAAAAGATACTCACCTCAACACACAAAGCACGCTGAATGTTTGATAGTATATGTGACTCCTGCCAGACAGAGTGCACCATTTGCCCATTAGGGAGCCAAAGTTTAGCCCATCAACAGATGGTCTTTGACCACAAATCTCAATTGGGCCACCCTTGCCAACGCCAATATGACATCAGGGCCATGAGCTTGTCTTTGGAAAGTGGGGCAGGGTATTGCTTGCAACGAGGAAGCAAGGCTTATCCCCTGCACCTCTCAAACTCATGCACACCTCTTGGGAGAGATGTACCTAGTGATTGAAAGTCCGGTCTGGTCCAGTTTTTTTCCCTAATTTGGAAAGACTGGGACTGCAACCAGTGAATCAGTTCATCTTCTTTGCCCAAAACCAGACCAAACCGACAAAGACCGGTCTTACCCAGTTGCTGGATTCTCAAAAGACTGGCTCATTGTGGTCTAAACTGGCTCATTCTGAGCTGGTCCCAACCGGTCACAACCTCATATGGACCGACTGCAACCGCAGTCAAAACAATGTAATTAAATTTTAGACTACTACTAGTACTGGTACAAGATTATCTAGCTAATATAACTCATACAAGCTTTGTCGCCATTGCCACTGTTGTGTTGTTGCAGTCGTTTTCATGATTGGCGACATGGTCGTAGCAGTTGGTTGGTGAACTGCCACAGTGCCATCATCATTGTGGTTGTAGCAATCGGTTGGTGAGCCGCCATGGGTCACGCAGTGTCACTGTAGTCGCTGTAGTTGTTGCCCTAGTTGTTGTCATAGCTGTCGTAGTTGTCATTATGGCTGTGGTGGCCGTAGCAATCAGTTGGTGAGCTGCCATGGGTCATGCAGTGTCGCCGTAGTTGCTGTAGTTGTTGCCATAGTTGTTGCTGTAGTTGTTGCCCTATGTTGCCCAAGTCGCCAAAGTCGTCGTCATAGTTGCCTTAGTAGTCGCCGTAGTCACCATCGTGGTCATTATAGCTGTCATGGCTGTGTGGCCATGGTGGTTGGCATGGTTGTTGTGAGGTCTTGTCATTGTCTTGTTGTTGTTGTCCGGGTTGTCATGTGGTGGCGATAGTTGAGGCCGGTCCAACCTGGTGTTGGTGTCAATGCTGCAGGTGGGGTGGCAGGTGTCAAAACCGTGGTCGTACATGCGTAGTTGGTCATTGTTGTTGATGCTGGCATCATTGGGTAGTCATGGTTGTAAAGACTGGTTGGGACTGGTCCCAACTGGCCCTGTGGCAGTTCACCCAAATGCCAGATTTGGATGAACCGCAACTGGTAATTTTCTCAGGCCAGATGAACCGCAACCAAAGGTTTGGTTGCCATCAGTTGCAGTCCGGTCCGGTCCTGGTTTTTTTCTGGTTCATAGGACTGGACTTTCAAACACTAGATGTACCACGCTGCCCACAAATCTCAAGCTGAATCCCAGGAAAGTGAGCTTGAAGTGAGTTGACCTGAGCGCATAGAATGGCCCACTGCGCGAGATTGGTGTACAGGTCTTGATCTTGTCTGATCTCATGACCTAAGTTCTCAATAGCAGTTTCAAGTGTCCATTGAGCATAGCAAGCAAAGGGGCCCATGCGAAGAGTCTCAGGAGTGATGTGCATGAGCATGATACTATGATGGATGAAATGAATCCACACCTCCATGCACTGGTAATAAAGGTCTTCAAATTCCTCCACGAAAGCCATCAATAGACAATGGCCCTTTAGAACATCTTTGAACGTGATGCTATGGCACTGGAGGATGCGGACACCTAAGATGAGTTTACAATAGTTAAGCCAGTATTTCTGGGGCAAAAGATACTGAAACAGAGTCAGGCCTAGACCATAGAAGTATTGTTGATATTCCCAAGCCTTGTAGCCTGAATTGATCTTCTTGAAGGGATCACACAGAGCACACCCAAACAATGAAGGGATGTACAGGACTGTCTGCACCACAGTATCCCCATGTGCGCTCCACAGCAGGGTATTGTAGAACACTGCCCAGTCCCAAGTCTCCCTGTCATCGCCATTGCCTACATCCAGTTTGCTGATGAAGAGCTTCAAGAATAAATCTGGTTTGTTAAGTACTGTAAGATGCATGATGTCCATAGTAGTTCCAGGGATGTAGTGAGGACTGCTACAATGTGGGCAGGACTCCAGTTCGCTGTAGGGGCCAGTGTATGCTACACAGGACCGCATACACATGTCATGTTCTATATGTATAACACCTGAGAGCCAATGAATGTGTTGCTTTACTTGATTGAAGCTCAAGAATTCACTTTTGGGGTTGTTGAGGAGCTCAATCTCCCAGGTTGTGTCATAATGGTCACACAATGCACTGGCATTGTTAACAAAGTGTCAGATAGAACACAGCAATAGCAAAGGATCAGCCAGTTCTGGCTCTTGGCCAGGGTTGCATAGACTTCCAATTTCCTCAAGGCACATACCACTACATGCAGCATGTTAATAAACTGCTCCATCATCTGCAGGTCAGGAAGATGGATGGGAGCATCATGGCCATCCTCCAAGCAATCCAAAGGATCAGGTTGTATCTGTTCCTGGGGCACAGTGTCCCCAGGAGCACTCAAAGCATCCTGAGATATCGCAGAGTTATGTGTACTAGGGCCACCAGTATACCAAAGTGGGTCAGGGTAGTTTTACTTCTCCACAAGAAGTTTTGGAAGTTTAATGGGCTTGAGGTAATGTCCCATGCTCGGGTAAGGGGTGATGATAAGAGGAGGGTCTCTTGGGGGTACTGATCGTATTGGAGACGACAGTGATGCTTGAAGACGTCAAGCTCTCGGGGGGTCCTCGTAGGTAGCTGCTCAGAAACAAAGATGGCTTCAGGAAGATGACAATGAAGGTCTCAGGGTTGGGTTTCTAGGAAGTGAGCCTCGTCGCTACTCGTTGAATGTTGCCTTGCAACTGGACTACTCGGGAGAGTCAGATTGCTTGGTCCAGCTTGGTAGATGCTAGGGTAGACCAGTTTGCTTGGTCTAGCTTGGTTGATTCTTGGGATGTCCAGGTTAGGAACTATTGGAATAGTTTCGTGAGGGGGGTGTCGGGATCCCGTAGGTCTTCTTGGGATTTGTGGGATTACTGGGGAGTTGTCATGGGAAGAAATGTGCGAATTTCTTGATTGAAAACATCGGTGAGGTGGCCTTTGGGTTGTGTGAGATGAAGCCAGGGTTATAGCCCAATTTGTAATTGGTTCCAGATTGATTGAATTTACACTCGTAAAATGTCTGAGTTTTCTTGACTTTTTGCGACTTAGCACTTTTTCTCAAAAGTACTTTGCGACAAAACAGATTCAAAAGTTTGTTACGCTTCCTCTAAAAACAGGTCTGCAACTCTACTCTGTCTAGGGTTCGTCTCCCTATAAGGTAGGTGGTTAATTCCAGGGGACCAGAGTACTACGCCGTCGGGTGTAGGAGGGGTTTCTGGCCTATAGCCACAGATGCAAACTTCTTGCTTGCACCAACAGGGAGCTGAGGTGGTGGGTTCTTCCCAACCGGCGTTGCTTGAGATGTTACTGGTTAGGGCTGTTTCTTCTGACTCTGGACTACTTGCAGGAAGAGCAAGTCGGGCTAGTAGACTGAGGGGATTTGGCTCAGGTCTTCCTAGAAGGATTTCTAATAGTTCAGGGTCGTTGGGGTCCGTGGGTAGTGATTGAAAGTCTGGTCTGGTCCGGTTTTTTTCCCTTTTTTGGAAGGACCGGGACCGAGACCGATCCATCGGTTCATCCTCTTTGCCCAAAACCGGACCGAACCGACAAAGACCGGTCCTACCCGGTTGCTGGATTCTGGAAAGACCGGCTCATTGCGGTCCAAACCGGCTCGTCCTGAGCCGGTCCCAACCGGTCACGAACTCATATGGACCGACTGCAGCCGCAGTCAAAACGATGTAATTAATTTTTAGACTACACTAGTACTGGTACAAGACTATCTAGCTAATATAACTCAAGCCCTATCGCCATTGCTGCCGTTGCGTCGTTGCAGTCGTTGTCGTGATCGGCGACATGGTCGTAGCGGTCGGTTGGTGAACCGCCGCAGCGCCGTCATCGCCGTCGTCGCTGTAGTCGCTGTAGTCGTCGCCCAAGTCGTCGCCGTAGTCGCTGTAGTCGTCGCCCTAGTCGTTGCCTTAGTCGTCACCCAAGTCGCCCTAGTCGTCGCCCTAGTCGTCACCCTAGTCATTGCCTTAGTCGTCGCCCTAGTCGCCCTAGTCGTCCCCCTAGTCGTCGCCCAAGTCGCCCTAGTCGTCACTCAAGTCACCCAAGTCGTCGCCCACTGGCAAGTCGTCGCCGTAGTTGTTGTCGTAGCTGTCGTAGCAGTCATGGTGGCCGTAGCAGTCAGTTGGTGAGCCACCATGTCGCCGTAGTCGCTGTGCCGCCGTTGTCGATGTGTCGTTGTTGCGGCTGTCGAGTGTCGTCGTTGTAGAGCTTGTGGTCATCGGCATGTTGTTGTTGCAGGTTGTAGTTGTCGGTGTGTCGACGTTGCGGTTGATGCTTGGGTTGATGTGTCGTCGTCGATGGTGGTTGGTGGTCGGTGTTGGTGCGGTGTTGAGGCCGGTCCAGCCTGGTGTTGGTGTTGATGTTGCAGGTGGCGCGGCGGGTGTCGAAACCGTGGTCGTACACTTGTATTTGGTCGTCGTTGTCGATGCTGGCGTCGGTGGGTGGTTGTCGTTGTAAAGACCAGTTAGGACCGGTCCCAACCGGCCCTGTGGCGGTTCATCCAAATTGCCAAATTTGGATGAACCGCAACCAGTAAACTTCTGAGGCCGGATGAACCACAACCGAAGGTCCGGTTGCCATCGGTTGCGGTCCGGTCCGGTCCCGGTTTTTTTCCGGTTCATGGGACTGGACTTTCGAACACTATCCGTGGGAGTGTCGTGGTAGACCCGGGGATTGAGAAGGGTTGACTTGGGGTTTGTTAAAGTGGTTTCCCAGAGAGCAGTGTCCCAGGAATAGGTCAACTCTTTTCCTTCAGTGGTGACTAGACGAGGTGGTCCGTCTCTTGTTATCAATCGGAGTTCACAGAAGGATACTTGGATTTCTTCGTAGGAAAGGCGGACCCGGTCAACGTAACGGACTGGAGATCCGTGTCGGAGTTGTGCAATAATAGAGTTGCAGTGAGGTGGAATGTAGATGAACCAAAGATAGTCGCTTTTGGTCCAGAGCAGGAGTTGATCGGTTGTAATATTGTTTAAGTGCCAGTAGAGAAGTTGTTCGTTACAGGCTTCAACAACAAGTGAGAGGTTGTCAACGTCAACAAGCTCGTTGTAGGTCTCTTCTGCTATGGTCTCGCCAAAGTCGAAGATAGCGATAAGGTTCTTTAGTACTCAAGGGGGGTCTGTCCAACAGTCAATGCGAGAGCTCTCAGAGTAGTGTTTGGAAGTCCAGTCTCAAGACTGGAAAAAGACTGAGACTGGACCAGACCCGGACCGATCTGGACCGGAAATTATCAAGACCGATCAAGACTGCTAACCGCGGTCCGGTCTCGGTCTCGTTGTGTTTCCGAAAATCGGTAGACCGATGCAAGACCGGTCAAGACCAGTCTCGACCGGTCTTTTCTCTTTCTCGCAGACTTCCTTTGTTTGAAATTGTATTCTCGCATGTTGAGCAAACATAGGTAATATTACAGCTTGAGTAAGTATCTACACTAGCTACTAGTCATGCCCACCTCCTTGCCCACCGCGTGCTCACCGTCGGGGTGTTTGAACCATGTCGCGTTGTCGTTGTCTGAGTCGTCGCTGCCATCGCTGCTGAAATCACCTTGTTGTTGTTGTTGTCGGCTTTGTCTTGCTAACACCGCCTTGTCTTGCTGTCGCCATCGTCTTGAAGTTGTTGTGGTCGTCTTGAAGTTGTTGTGGTCGTCTTGAAGTTGTTGTCGTGTCTTGAGGTTATCGTGGTTGTTTTGAGGTCGTTGTGGGTCGTCGTTGTCGTCATCTTACCGTCGTCGTCGTCACCTTGCCATCGACTATTGTTCTGCTGTTGTGGTGGTCGACCCTTGTCGTAGTCACCGTCGTGACGTCGTCACTGCTGCCGGTATTGTAGTTGGCCAGTTCTGCGTTGACGATGTAGTTGGGACTGAGCGAGCACTCACCAACTGGAGAGTCAAGAACGGGCGTCGTCAGCAGGCTCCAGACGCGGCAAGCCACGGTAGCCACTCACATCCTGGAGAGCCGAGGAGTGTCGTCTTCAGGAGGCTCGAGACACAGCGAGCTGCGGCAGATGCAGGTGGGGAGTCGAAGGCAGACAGCGTCGTCATCGGGTTTCCCGACAGTGGTGGCAATGGCGGCGGCATGACGCGGCTGTCATCTCTGGTTGAAGTATATCTGCAACCTGAGATTTAGCAGAAGGATATAAAATAACATGTACTTACCTGCGAGAATGAGCGAAGGAACCAGACTGCGGGATGGGCACAGTCAAGTAAGGTGACCAAGAGGGAAATCAGACGAAGTGAACAAAGCCGGCAATATCCCGGGCCGGGCACGTTGAAAGCACGCTTTAGGAAATGCGGCTTGGCTTACTTGTAGCACACTCGGGGACGGCAGCAACGACAGCATCAACGGCCCCACCAACACATACCCAAGGTGGCGACGACGATTCAACTGACTCGACCACTGGCACGACAGTAGTGGGGTGAAGACAACAAGGCCGCCGGCGACCAGCAAATAGCGACGGCAAGGCAACCCTGAGGGCAACGTGCCCACACCGAACGACGACGATGACCCGACATGACAACACCAAACTACGACGACGACAACTCGACGACAACTCAGATGACAGATGCAACAGACAACAACTCGGATGCGACAAACAGCACGACACACGACAACGGCAGGGGGCAGTGACGATGCCAGTGGGGCCTTGAGTGGGGCATGCTTTATATTAATTATACTACAGTACATTGTTCAGTAATTACAAGTCCTTGCTATAGCAATATAGTAAGTTACTAGGCTCCAAAGACTGGTCTTTACCAGTCGCAAACTGGTCTCAACCTCAACTGGTTGAGACCGGTCTCATAACCGGAAAAAACCGACATAGACCGGTCTATGTCGGTTCGGTCCAGTTATTTGTGTCCTGGAAATATCGGAGGACCGGTCTCGGTCTCGGTCTTGGCCTCTCGGGTCCAAAAGACCGGACTGGACTGGACTTTCAAACACTATCTCAGAGAGGTCGTAATAGGAGGAAGGGGGGTAGTATCAAGCGACTTGTCGATGTCAGTGGGAGTCAAACTGGGCACGAGCTCGTTGCAAGTGTTGTTCTTCAGTTAGTGTGAACCCAAGGGAGGGACGTGGTGGAGGCACTTAAACCGCTTGGTTTACAGTCCTTTAGATAGGATAAGGAGGGAAACTTACTAGTTGCGTCGGTTCAAACCACTTGGTTTTAAGTTCAAGGCAACGGGACTTTTATATAAGCTCTAGTGCTTACAAGGGTTGCTCATCTGGGATAGCAGAAACAAAGTCAAAAGGGTCGGCAGGAACGCGAGGGAAGAGACAATGAGCAAGAAGGGAAGGCTGGGAATGGACAATGTCTTCAAAAAAGTAGCCCTGATAGTGGGCAGTAATCTGTCCTTGAAGAGTGAAACACAAATGTCTGTAAGTGGTAACAACTCGTCCGTCTAGGAAGTCGTGAATCTCGAGCGTTACCAATGTATCAATATACCCTGCTCTGATCGGGTTGCTGAGGGGGGTGAATGCTGCACACAATCCGTCCCCGAAATCGTACCGGATACTTCCCAAAGGTAGGTCTGGGGAGGGGAAGTCGAAGATTGCTTTTGAGCAGATATAGAGGGGGGGGAAGTCTGGGTGAACGGCGGGGTTGATGGAGCGAGGGTAGATTCTATAGACATGGGGGGGCGTGATACGAAAGGGGGAGACAGAGGGGAATATGCACGGGTTGTTGATGAGGGTAGGGACAAGGGGGAGATGAGCTAGGTAGTCTCGGACACTCTCCGAGGCGGGCCGCCAAGATTCTCCTTCCACTGTGTAGATAGCGGTGTAAGGATGGGGGTGATCCTCTGAGCTGTTTAGGCACGAAGGGGGGCGAAAGAGGGGGACAGCAGGAGCAAGGTTCTCTTGCTCAACGTGGGGGAAAGGGGGAGCTTGCTCGGCTACTCGTTCGTAGTTGATGGGGGAGTCGGGAGTTGGGATGCGAGGGGGGGTGGAGGCATGAGAGGGGACACGAGGGGGGGCGCTGACAGCGTGCGATACAGGGGCAGGCTCGGAAGGGGGGTTGGGGTAAACAAGCTCAGGAGAGGGGGAACGTGGGGTGGAGCGGACAGCTACCTGTGTCCGGATATCGAACTCGAGACTGAACTCTTCTTCTTCCTCCTTAATAGGAGTGGTGGGTCGGGTGATAGGCAATGGGAGCCCAGACAGGGGTGCACTGTTGATGTCAACGACGGTGTATTTGTATTGTATGCCAGAGGTGGAGGCTACTGGTTCTTCTCCACCAAAGTCGACGGGGGTGAGGGGGGATGGAAAACGAAGGGGGGGAGGAGACTGGCGGAAAACCGAGGTAGTTGGAGGGCGGAGATGAGGGAGAACTTGAGGGGTAGGGGGCTGGTCGTCCTCTTGGTAATAAGAGGCAGAATCTCCGTCCCACTGTCCAAACTGAGAGAAGTCGTAGTCGGACACTTAGGAACACCCAGGGTCAGGTCTAATTGTGTTAGACTGTCCAAGTGTGATGACTCGCTGTCACTCGACAGGGAGGCACAACGGGGTTCGGAAGACCGGGGGTGGTGGAGAACTTGAGGGGGGGCGAAGGAGGCTGACTGGCTCGACGGGACTGAACTTGCAGACTTGCAAGGGATAGTGGCGCTAAGTACAAGATTGTGTCTTGTAGCTGAAGGGGCACTGTGCACGAGGAGGAGGAAGAGGCAGGCAGGAGGATGTCACAAGTGGACAGTCTGAGGGACTGTCCGATATATTGTGCTAGCTTATATACCCAGAGGGATGGTCTGTGCGTAAGTTTAGGGCAGGCATAGGGCCGCCCATGGGTGCTGCGGAATACTGCGGAATGGAACATTCCAGAGACGTCTAAGAATAGTGTCCAATGAGAAAACAGAGATAATGTTGTACGACTGCTCCGCAGTCGATGACGCCATATGACGTGACTGCTCCACAGTCCAATCAGATAAATCCAAGGAATGGTACGACTTTCAGTCGTCAGGTGACTTGATAAACAATGGGAGGTCATGTGACCAATCACGTGATCGTCGGAGTACAGAATTCAAACTCCGACTTCGGATTTCCCCTTTAGGGAGATGATTACATAAGACCGGACCGGCGCGGACCGGTCTTAGATGCCTGAGTCACGACCCAAATTTATAGGTTTGTGACAGAAAGGGAGAAGTGGCATAGTAAGGCGAAATGAGACGAGACGGAACAATTGAGATGGTCAAAGGGTCAAAGGGAGATGGGCGCGGAAACGAGAAACCAAAACGGACTATCTAGGTGAAAGGTAGCAAGTATACGAAAATACAGTCAAAGGGGGGCAGGGGCTGAGACATGATGACGCACAACAACATGAATTCTCCTCCAAATCCAACGGTGAGCACGACGTGATGATCAGCGTGGCCAGAGACAGTATCTTGAGGGTGGCTCAGGGGTGGTGAGAACAGATGGCCAGTGTAACGTCTACCACGGACGTCTGCCTGACTTAGGTGTTTCGGGGGGTGACAATCCTAGAGAGGTAGAAGTTCCTGTTTGCAGGAGTGGTAGGATGATGAGCGGGGTGAGGGAACAGGTGGTCTTCTGGCCCTGCTTGATACCCATGGAGATCATCTCCTTGTTGTAGCCTGACAGGGGGGATTGTAGTGACCCGGAGTTCGTCCCACGAGTCATGGTTGAGGACGTAGAATACGATGAGATGTCTTGCTACTTGTTCGTTGTGATATAGGAACACTCGATGATAGGTGGTGTCCAAGGGATAGTCCACTGCCCGGAGAGGGACTCGGGATAAGTCACGGGGGATCCCTGGTCTAAGGGGATATGCCGGACGACTCACTGAAAGGGAGGAGTCCCCCTTAGTTCAGATGCGAAGAGGATGGTGGTATTGAAGAAGACCAAGATACTGTTCTTGGTCTTCGCTCGGAACTATTTATACAGATACCCGCGGGCTTTCAAGCGCTGCTTCAAGTACTACTAGCCACTAGCGTAAGTAGAGCAAACCCTAGTACAGCTATCCTAGTAGTGAGTCATGATCCGAGCCGTATCGTACACAATCACATGCGCCGGAGCTTACCCGGCTGACTGATCCTACTAAGTCCATGACAATATACTGCTGACGCGGTGTCATACCCTTGTACGTCAGTGTTCACTTCCGGGCTGAAACACTCCGTTAGTCCGAACCGTAACAGCCAGCAATCTTTGACATCTTGAAAGGAATAAGAGAGATGGGCGATGCAACGAGCCCAGGGTGTTGAGGGACAAAGGCAACATGAGCCGCGGAGATGCGCGGCCTGTCTATGGATGGCTGGGGAGTGTTTTGCGAAGGGGTCGGTGTCGATGGCAGCCCATGGCGACAAGAGGTAAGGGCGAGTGAGGGCGAAGGAGATGGCAAGCGAGGAGAGAGGAGGGAATCAATGGCAAGGAGCGGAGACAATATGTGATCCCGAGAAATCCTGACAGTGGGAAAACAATGGAACATGCAGGAAAGTGGAAAAGCAAGCGTAGGAAGCACAGAAAGGCATGGGAGAGCACACAGGTTAAACATGGGGGACCTCAAAAGCGTGAAATTCACAAAAACATCATCCAGGGAGAGCGTAGTTGTACCACCGCTAGGGTTTTACGATCACCCGGATCGTCTTCGTTTACAGTCCAAGAGACTCTGCGTTTACAGTCCAAGGGACTCCAGGTGGGCCAAACGGGCCGGGTCGCTGACTAAGCGGAAAAGCGGTGGCTCTGGCACAGCAGAGGAGAGAAGAAGGGAAGTGGGCTATATTATGAAAAGACCAGAATGCCGACTACAGAGGAGAATACAGCAGACTATATACTCAGAGACAAAGGTGTACATAAGCTGTATGCCAGCACAACATATCTGTCAGAAGTTTCTAGAACACAGAAGAAGCAAGGGTGAAACATAGAACAATACAGCAGAAAGATCAGATAACCTGATCTCTAGATATAACACAACCTGTAATCTACAATCAGATCGGAAATCAGTATGAGTCCAGGAACAAGTCTAAGAAATCTGGAATGTCACGTGATCGTGACATAGGGGGACCACTTTCTAATTAGGAAGGTCCAAATTTTTTTCAGGCCTTCACCACACCCCCCCCCCCCCAATGTCCTGTTCGGGATTCCAGTCCCGCCACCCCTTGGGTTAGGAAGATGACTGATGGGAACTAAATAAAGGCTATGGACTATAAGCACAATCAGACTCAACTTCATCCATGCACCTTGTATCCATGCACCTTGTATTGGGATGTAGGTTCTGAAAAGTAAAGCTAAGTACACCCGAAGCAGAGATGTCAACAAGTTATACTTGCGAGTATGAGTACTTGTTGGAGTTTTCTGAAGAGTCACTTGTACTCAACTCATACTCATTGGGATGAGTGCAAGTGAGTATGCAAGTGAGTGCAAGTACTCGCCGGAATTCTCCAACTGAGACTTGTACTCACAGTGTGAGTACGTGTTTTGAGCCACGAGTACTCATACTTATTTGAATTCTATGAGTACTTGTTTGGGACAAGTACTTGGGTATGCTGTAGCGTGCACAAGGTGAATATAATCATCTAGACTACTGTACAGTGTACCCTATTACCCCTATAGATAGTACAACCAGAACTGACAACTCTGCATACTGACTCCTGAGCACAACTCATGTGAGCCGTGGCTCATCACCGACCTGTGCCTCAGCCTTGCATTTGATAATGGTTAATTCATTCTTGTGGGTTGGTGTGTTGCAGTTGTACCTTGGCTTTTGTGCTGAGATAGACTACAGGCATTCAATTAGCAAGTACTTTGCAGAGTGACATTGATTAGTACTTAGCTTTTTTTGCTGTTTGGGGCTTGTGGGTGCTGGTGAGGATGCCACTGCTGGAGCACTCTGCCAACACAAGCTGCACAACCACAATCACAGTGGCAATGGTAACACGATAGAGCAGTGATGATGGGACATTGGCAGCAGTGACAGTAATGCAACAGTGAGGCAACGGGGAGGACAGTGATGAGGTGTGAGATTGGATTGCTGGGTTCTAGTTTCCTGAGACTGACAAGGTGTACAAAAAAATGTAAAGGAGCAGAAGACACGAATGGTAAGTAAAGAAGCTCCTAACATTTACTCTAGATTGATTACTTAGTTGCACGACAGTGTCGTCATCTTTCTCAGTAGCTTATCTCCCTAATAGATATATCAGCATAAATATGCATGCAATCTGATGAACTTACATCTGTATGCCGCCTCTGTAGGGTACACATAGTGGGTCGTCACATGGACCCCATTTTCCATATGGAAGTCTATGGTGAGATGACTGCCCCATCTTCCCAAGCTGCTTTCCCTGTGCCAGCCTGTAGGCCTGTATATTATTGTGAGTACCAGGTGGCATTAAATGTGCGTAAGAACTGACCTTATGGACATGGATGTCATGTTCCACTCCCAGAGCTTCATCCTCATGAAGTGCACTTGAACGCGCCACTCCACAAAGGGTCATTGTGTCTTCTTGGCGCTGTAGAGGTAGGGCTGAACACGAGTGCAGGTAACTCATGGGTGGCTATGGGTTTACTTGTGGGAATACTCACAAGGGTTGCACTCATGAATTACAAGTACTCATGGTCAAGGGTTTTCCAAGGGTGCAGGTATTGATTTCAACATAAACTATGAGTACTTGCACAAGTACTTGTGACAGGTCCTACAAGTACTTGTGGAAGTCTGAGGGTTACTGACATATTGGTTGATTATATTATGATTTCTGTTACTTTTCTGCTTCATACCCACAAGTACCCCCAAGTACTTATGGGTCTGTGAGTACTCATGAGTATACTCATGGGTATTTGGTACTCATGAGTCAATACTCATAAGGATCCAGGTATCACTTTAATGATGCAAAATACTCATGAGCAAGGGTGCAGGTTACTCAAGGGTGCACTCGTGTTCAGCCCTATGTCAGCCCTATGTAGAGGCTGTTCAATTCAATGGCAACCACCATTGGGACAAAAAAGCCAAAAAGTGGTGAGTGCAAGGCAAGCAAGATGGTGGCTGAGGGAAAGAGTTAAATTTGTACTCATTAACCTGGGAATATTCAATAACACAAGAAAAACAAATGGAAGAAAAATAGGATCTATCATGGTGGCATTAGATTAAATATTAGAATAAGATCACAATATATTACTTACAATCATCATCAACCATCATAGCATTATCATTGGCCATCCCCCCTCTGGAACTGGAGGTGAACCAATAGGGGCATTAGCTAGATCTAAGCAGATCAGTAGTAATTAGGAGCATACAAATTAAGTGCTCACTTTTATGATCCAGCTGGATCGTTCGTGCCATAGGGCTAAGGGTCGAGAGTGATGACAACGGGGCAAAGGGGTACTTTGCAGGAAAATGAGAAGAGATGAGAGGGAGGCGTTGCTTCACTCGAGTTGAGAAAAGACTAGCTAGAATTTATCAAAACTTAGCCAAGGGACTACAGACGTTTACATCCTCATACTTATACTTGTACAGACTATTCATTTTCGTGACTATTTTCTAAGTAAACTCCGAGGCCTACACAAGCGCCTCACTGGCAGTTTGCTGTCGTTCTGCTGGCACCGACCTTTCTCCAAGATGTGTCACGTGGCATGTGATCGTGACACTCACCATCTGGATAAGGTGATCCAGGTTGTCTAGATGACTGAGACTCCTCAGCCAGGCTACCAAGCAGCTCTGCAAGCTGGTGATGACAGCTCTGGACAAAGTTTACAGTGTCCTGATGTGCATCAGAAGCTATCAGATTATTTAGGTGCTTCAGGTTCTCCCTGAAGTGAAACCTAATAGTCCTCTTGGAAAGCTCCTTCTGTGAGATACACTGAATGCATGGGCAAATATATTTTAGTATTGGGGCCATAGTTGTTGTAGGAAGATGTGTATATGAACTAGGTAGCACAGAAAGTGTATGCTGATGGCCTGCAGATAATAAGTTGCAAGAGTTACAAGGTCATCACTCCTTGACCTCTTACCACCACCATCTCCTAAATGTCTCACAATTTCAACCACTACGTGGAAAGTCAGTGGCTGCAATCATCTTCATAGCAATCACTTCAGAATCTGTTGGCAAGGGCACTGTTTCTCCATTGACAATGTTCAAGAGGGACATGCCCTCAGGCATGTAGAGCATCTATGTATGTGGCATATCAACACAAGTGATGAGGAGGAGGAATGATAATTTGAACTTACCACCTTGTCATCAATGATATGGAGTAACAGGCTCTTCAGGCTTCTCACAGTAAGTGAGCCCACAGATCTTTTCCATGTTGACTGTAAATTGGCAGTTGAGCTCAGGGATCTTGTTGTGGATCTGCAACCTGTCAATTGAGGGGCCCTACTTGACAACAGATTATCATCTATTTTACTCTAAGAATTATTCCTGCCCTATCTAAAATCTTTAAGATCTTGTCTATGATTAAAATAAGATAAAATTTTAAAACAGTCTAAAAATGTATAAGTGAGGTGAATTTAGTAACTGATATTACATCATTCAAAATAGGTGGTTTTCAATTAATTCTTAAAACTCAAAACTATATTATTTTCATTTGTCTGGGCTTTAATAATTATTTAATAATAAAGCTTTAAATTGAATTAATATAAAAGCACAAATAAAGAGATAAAAACAAATAAGTATTCTCATTGGAATATTTTAAAAAATAACAAAATTCAAAATTCAAAATCCACATAATTATCTCCAGGTTCTGAAGAACAATGAATATTAACTATAATATTAGTTTGGAGCATCTCCACTTATTTAATTTGTTATTTTCATAAACTTTTGCTTTGTTTTCGTTTTCCATAAATTAGAGTCAGAATTGAACTGCTTTAGAAATACACAGATTTTTTTTTAAATATTAATAATCTTATATTGATTGGTTTCAATTATAAATATATTTTATTAAAATTAAATCATAATGTATTTAAAAAATTGTCTATTTATTACAGAAATGTACTCATATACATTTTCAAAGGTCCTCTTGTCATTTGTGCTTATTTCTTATAACTGAGTTTTAAAGACTTTTGTTTAGTCTTGTAGTTAGATGATCAATTAATTGTATCAATTTATTCCTGCATTATATATCTTCATACAGGATGGAAGCTGGCTGTGACCAGCTACACTCAATCAGCAATGACTAAACATGAACTTGAGTATACTGGGAAAGAGTCTCTCAAGAATGGCAATATGCAAGTGTAATAGGAGTAAATGAGGAAGCAGGAAAAGGAGTCTAGTGTCTAAGGTGATGAGGGGCCTCCTTATATACATTGGGCTCCTGGACAGTGTGTGGTTGTCTTTGTTTCCAGAATTCATATGTCGGCTTCATGTGATAGTGTGTTGTCTAAGTTTGGGCAAGGGACAACAAGCAAAGGAAATAAGGTAAAAGGAGCTCAACAATTGGCATGATTGGAGCGGGCTCAATGGTTGGTGTGATCAGAGTGTGAAAGGATGTAGTGTACTTGCACAGAACTTCTTTCTCATATTCCAATTAATGATTGTTCATCTAAGAAAAATTAAAGTTAGATCTAAACCAAAAGAAAATCAAACATTCACATTTATACAAATCATGGAAGCAATTTTTTAATGTGAAGAAATTCAAGTCATTGACAGTAGGGAAATTATAGACATCAAGCAAGCTCTAGAGGAGTACACTGTCACAAAAGAAAGATTGGCCAAATAATCATTACAATTTACTTCTCTTCTCTCTCTGTATGTGTATCACTAACATGATTACTGTCTTGAGCAGTTTTCTGATATTGGTGGGCCTTTTTTTTTTGAAAACACATGGGCCTTGGAATGGGCCACACTAAATTTTATTCTTATTAATTAATTAATTAATTATTGGTTTCTACATAATATTAAAAGTTTTCTCATAGGTGCTACTTTCAGGTGGACTCTAGTCTTAGAGGGGCTGTGTTGGACAATCAGTTCACACTGTTTTTGAAACAGTATGATAGTCAAACAGACCTTCTTTCTTCTACTTGCCCCTCCTACTAGGGATCATGACCTTACAATCCTGGTCAAGGAGCTAGGATGCATGTGAATAAGGTAATGGAGAAGGTGCTTTGCTATCTCAGGTGGAAGGAGACTTGGAATAAAGAAGGCAGAGTGGCTAGTTAAGTTCTCTGTCTGTTGCATAAATAATTCATCAAATTTGGCCTAAAACAAGAAAGACATTTCTATGTCTATGACACTTGAAGTGAAGATGGTATACTATAGATAGGAGGTGAGACCAGAGACATTTGTGAAACAGGCAACCTGTGTAAGGTAACACTCACCTGTCATAATTCCTTCACATCACCTGGTCCCCCAGAAAATTGGAATGCTATTATAACTAGTTGTAATATAGGTGTGCCAGTTGTATTTAATTTATATATATTACAACATATTTTTGGTGATTACAACCAAATTACAACTAGTTATAATAGCATTCCAATTTTCTGGGGGACCAGGTGATGTACATGATCTGACGGTTGAAAATTGGAATGCTATTATAACTAGTTGTAATTTGGTTGTAATCACCAAAAATATGTTGTAATATATAAAAATTAAATACAACTGGCACACCTATATTACAACTAGTTATAATAGCATTCCAATTTTCTGGGGGACCAGGTGATGCAAACAGAAATGGTTCATTCACACCTGCCTACACAGTACCACCTATTATCCATGGACCATCCTCCCCTCTCTTCATCCTCAAATGGCTTCTCAGAGCCATTGAGCATCCTCTCACTTGATGAGTTTTATGACTTACAAACTGCCCTTGAGCTGGCCTTTTTCTCAGAGGCTGAGGCTGAGGCTAGTGAGGACCAGCTAACTCATGAGGCTTCTACTTTGGTTCCACCACCACTTGCTCCTCAGCTTCTTTTCAATACCTCACCTCCTTTCCAACCCCACACATCTAGTCAACAACTCCATAAGGTTCCATTTTCTGCACAAGCTAAGAGAGGACTAACTGGCACTCAGCAGCATTCTAGGCATAGGCAGCATAAGATCATCCTTCAAACAGAGTCTGATGGTGTTTCTATTTCAAAAGTCCCAAACCTCAGTTTGTTCAAATATGATCAAGAAGGCATGCTAACATAAGGGCCCAGTGCCCACACAGGTAGTTTCAAAGCCTTGGATCTTATCCATAATAAGGGTGGACAAACCAGTCCCATATAAGGCAGGAGAAATCAGGAACCCACACCCCTTATGTAAGCCACTCAACCCCCTCTGCTGCAAACCCTACTCCTCTAACACAACACCTATTTTTGGGAAACTGTTTTAATGAGAGTTTAGGGGACCTCCTTAGCTCTCAGTTGGTAAAAGGTTTTTTTTAATTTCTCAAATTTGAGGGTACAGTAGCGTAAAAGAACTTTTATGTTGAAAAAGCATTTTTCCGCATTTCTGAGTTGAAAGAAACAAAGTTCAAAATTCTGACCGCCGAATTTGTTACATCACGTGATTGTATATGTAATCAAAACTATGACATAATCCTAGAACTTCACTGCGACCACACATTGAAGCTTGCGTTGAAGGGCTTGTGCAACACATTGCCTACATTCCCATCTCCTTGCACAACTTTTATTCCCTCTCTTTCATGTGGATTGTGGTTTTAGTTTGGCCCAAATGTGAGGGTACTTGAAATATTAGCTGTACTGGTGTTTTTTTGGCACCCTCCTAAGACCCTCACCCAAGATTTGTTAAACCCTAACCCTATGTCATGCTTACATAAGGGGTGTGGGTTCCTGATTTCTTCTGCCTTATGAGTCATCAGCTCAAGGAGAAGACAGCTTAGAGGTCTCCTAGCAGAGGGATACAAAAGTCTCCTTATTGATGATAGGTATGTTTTTTTTATCTGGTTGACTTAAACACTACTAATAGCTATTTAGTTCCAACTCAGTGATAGCTGGTGATAAAGGTCACCTTGTTGTCATTCAACACCCACCACCATTGGACACTTCTAGTCAGAAGCCTTGGCTTGAGAGTCTATAGAGGCTTTGAAGGGTGCAATGAATCAAGCAAGAGATTCATTGTATTTTTCAGAGGGTGATATCAATCGTCATCAAATTGTGTATTTGCAGTGACTGCATTATTAGCATATTGTGGTGCTCACTGCTATTGTAATAATGATATAAGCTTGTTATTATACTTGCATAATCTCAAAGCTCAGAACAATCAATGCACAGTCATAGAGTTGTCAACAAGTTATACTCATGAGTATGAGTACTCATCGGAAATTCCCGAAGAGCCACTCGTACTCGACTCATACTCGACTCGTACTTGTGAGCACGAGTACTCGCGGAAATTCCCCGGACCGAGACTTGTACTCGACTCGTCGCGGCGCGAGTACCCGCTTTGAGCCACAAGTACTCGTACTCGTACTCGTTTAAAGCGAGTACTTACATGTTTCCAGCACATAAATTGAATTGATTATCTATAATACTGTACAGTGTACCCTATTTAGATTGTACAGGACTGGACACCGACATGTCTGCGTGCTGGGCGCAACTCACGCGACTCAGTGGCTGACCCACGTGGACTGTGCCTCGGCCTCGCGTTCGAGAATGTGGGTTCGTGCTGCAGTTGTGGGGTGCGGCACAGTAAACTGATCCGGAGGCTGACACGTCTGCATACTGAGCACAACTCGCGTGGCTCAGTCGCTGACCCACGCAAGCTGTGCCTCGGTCTTGTCTTGTGGGTTGTGTTGCGGTTGTGGAATGTGACACAGTAGACTGAACCAGACGCCAACATGTCTGCGTGCGAGCACAACTCACGCGGTTCAGTTGCTGACCCGCGCGAGTTGTGCCTCGGCCTCGCGTTCGAGAGGCGGTAGCTTGTATGCTTGTGGGTTGGCGCGCTGAGATAGAGTACAGGCATTTGGTCAGCGAGTACTTTGCGGAGTCGCATTGAACAATACTTAGCTTTTTTGCCGTTTGTGGGGCTTGCTGGACCGACGAAGATGCCTCTGCTACTGCCGGGGCACTCTGCCAAACGCAAGCCGTGCGACCCCAATCACAGCGGCGACGGTAACACGACACTGGGGAGATTGGGTTACCGGAGTCCAGGTTTCCTGAGACAAATAATGGAACACCTGAATAGTGAGGCCTATGTATTTACTCTAAAGTTGCGCGACGGCCCCGTCATCTCCTCATAGCCTATATCCCTGATAGATATCAGTATACATTCCCATACAGTTTGAAGATTCAATGATGAGCTTACCTCCATATGCTGCCTTGGTGCGGTACACATGATGCGTCAACACATGGACGTGGGCTTGTGTACGGAAGTCAACGGTGACGTGACCGCCCCAGTTTGTGCGGCCACTCTCCCCATGCCAGCCCGTAGGCCTGCAGACTATTGTGAGTAGACAATGTTAAAGGCGCATCAGAACTCACCTGATAACTGCAAACTTTACATTCCGCTTCCAGAGCTTTTTCCTCCCAAAGTGCGCCCGAATGCGCCTTGCCACGAGGTTCTGTTGTTTCCTCTTGGCGCGGTAGAGGCCATTCCAAAATATTATGAGTGCCATTAGCTGGATGGATGAAGAGAGAGAGCAAGAGGAAAGTGAGAGCTGTGAGACGAGTGAGGCGGCGACTAAGGGAAAGAGTCAATGTTTGTGTTCATTTGTGTTAGCCCGAGAATGTCAACGACAACGCGAGAAAAATAATTACAAGTTCAGAGACTCAAACTTGAACAGCTTGTCAAGTCCTCAGGCGATGCTAGCTAGCTTGTTGATAAATTAGGGGATCTGAAGGTCTGCAATAGTGCGGGGTGCTCATGAGATCGAGTGAGATCGTGGGGGAAGCGATATGAGAAGGGTGAGTTCTTGGTCGGATGAAGCAACGCGCTTCATGTTCTCGACCATCTCTGTGTAGGACAGGTGAGAGGATGAAAATCTAGTAACGCAAGACTGTACCTTCATAGCGCTCTGCCTGCTTGGCGAGCTTGGCGAGGTGAACAGAATCTTCACGCGACTCAGGCATCTGCTCACCCCAATTAACAATAATCCGAGACTCACTGGGCAGCCTTGGACTTCTTGTCAAATCGACAGGCGATGGTAGCTGCTGTTAGGCCTGTTGATAATGCGGAGGATCCGAAGGCCTGCGATAGTGCCAATGACCTTGGTCGCCTGACACTCAGTGTTGAAGTAGGCAGGCGGCAGCCATGACCGTATCCTTGCCGAGGTAGGCCCAAGAGGTTTCCTTCACCTTATCTAGGACCATGGCAGTGAAGATTACAAGATCGCATAAGATCGTGTCGGAGGTGAGTTGTGAATAATATGAGAATGGGTGTGTACTACATGACAACAACAATCCGAAACTCACTGGGTGGCTTCTTGTCAAGTCCATGGTAGCTGCTGCAAGTTTGTTGATAATGCAGAGGATCTGAAGGCCTGCATTAATAGTGCCGGTGTCCTTGGTCGTCTGATGCTCAGCGTTGAAGTAGGTAGGCGACAACCGTGACAGTATCCTCAGGCAGGACTCAGTGGTCTCCTTCTCCTTACCTAGGACCATGGATGTGACTTCCCCGAAAGTGAAATCAATGCTCTTCAACTTAACTTGCGTGGCCAGGCAGGGAGGAAGGAAAAGAGATGGCCGCAGTGACGGACTGCTGGCAGAATGTCACACTCTGGCCCGTTCCGAGTGCGAACACGCTGCTATTGCATTAACTTACTGTGGTCGATTTCGGTGAAACCTTTGGTGTATTTGGGACTGTATTGAGTTTGAGTGTCATGGGTGGTTGATGACTGGAAGTTTCGTATGAGCCCACGATAGTTGGGTGGTTCGTACGGTCCATTGGCGTTCAAATTACTCTTGTCAAATAGAAAGATGCCTTGTCAGACCTGTAGTCGCACTATGTATGCAATCATACTAATAGTACCAGCAAGCCTTCCCTCGCTCGCCTTGTTCGCACCACCCAATGCCAATGCCCTGAAACACGTTCAAACACCCTCTACTCACCACTCACGCCCCTAACTCTACCTCGACCGATTGCTGTCACGATTGGGACTGAATACTCGTGAAGTCAAGCTTGTGAGACCAAGCGTGTGGCTATAGTACCATTATCAAATTTCGTGCCATTAGACTCACTACACGTGTCCATTTCACTTCCCATACTATAAGTCGAACTATCTACATAGACAGCTAGGATGGTCCATCTATCAAAACGATACTAGCTTTCCGCTTTCTGCCAGTGCTTCGTGCCCACCCTTCTTTAATCGTCCTCTCGAATTCTTCCTCAGGGAGAAGCCCATCAATTTTACCCCACAGTCCTACCATGATGGTTGATCTCGCTGAGTCGTCTAAAAGTTGATTTCATAACTTAGTTATTGTACCTCCAGAAAACAAGAACACGCGTTCGGGGTCTACAGATGTGGCTACAAATAAGAAGTTAGTTATGCGTGAACAAAATTAAATTACGAAGAGCAAACATGGGACCGAGAGATAGTCAAGGGCCATTTGTGCGAGCGCTACAGTAGGCTCGTTTCCTATGGCCTCCCCTGCCTTCCGTTGCTTCAACCAATAACCAATGGGGTCCATTTCTTCGAGGAAGTGGCGGGGCGTTGAGGTAGTCGTCTAAGGCGTCTGACCCTTGTCCGACTCAATGCCCGTAATTTATTACAATGTTAAAGTCAACCCGGCTCTTTTTTACACGCGAGCCAGTAGCTACTGGTGCTGGAATGGGTTCTGGTCGGGGTGGCTCGTGGACAGGCGCTGGCTTGTAATCCGACCATACCGCTCGGAGGAGGTCCAGTGCCTCGTCAATCCATCCTTGAGGCCACTTGTGGTGGGTAAAATAATATGTCTTGAATCGAGGGTGGAGCACTTCATCAAGGAAGATATTAGCCCGCGATGAGTCAGGAGAGGGGAAGTGTACATATAGATAGACAATAGACATCGCAGTGATCCGTATATGAATAGTACTTGTTGAGGACCTGTAAACCGGTCTTCGCTGCGTGCCGAAGTGAGGCATGCAGCGCCTCGTTCATGATCATCTGTTCGAATTTTTCCGTGAACCTGTCAATGAGTGGAATGACCTCGTATATTAGGGCCACTTCGGCCTTCAACACCTTGTGGGTGGCCGCGATGAAAGTCTAGTCTAAGTTAGTAAACGATAACCACTGTTTGTAGCAATCTACTCGCCTCCAATATATCTTCTAGCTGGTCCAGGATGTCCCACTCAACCTCTGTAAACATAAAGCCTCGGAGATCGAGTGTCCGATCTGAGCAAAGACGATCTACGACCTTTTGTAGATCAAGCACTCGGAGAAGGCACATCGCGTGTGAGTTCCAACGCGTCAGGACAACTTTGACGAGGGCTCGAGAGGGGACTGCCTTCTTCTTCGGCTTTCTGCTTCAGGGCGTCGCGATATCTTCCGCTGTTTTGAACCTTTATAGAAAGCGAAGAAGCCTACAGATTTGTTAATAAGGACCTTGCAAGAGAATGATATCCGCACCTTTGAAAGCAATACACATGCTTCTCGACGCTCAGCAACGGTGATAGGTAACAGAGCCAGATCAACTGAGTCTAACTCTCCTTTCTCAGCTGTATCCTCAAATTGATCAACCACAACTTCGTCAGCGTCTTCTTGCTCTTTATCCATGTCCGTATCGATGCGATCATCACCTTCGCCCTCTCTGTTCTCAGTCGTTGCCTGTTGCCGTTGTCGTCGTTGTCGTCGTTGTCGCTGTCGCGAACATCACTTACCATTGAGGCATACCTATTGACCTCATCGGCAAGTTCATCCCACTCCGCTTCGCTGCCGTGTCCCGCACTGTTTTCCCTTTTCTTCTTTCGGAGAAACGGACGCAGAAATGCCTTCATCAAGTTGGAAATTGTGTTAAGTAGGGTAGCAGTGGGAAACCAAAACTACTTACCTGCATCACCAAGTTCAACACATGAGCAAAACACCGTACGCGATGTCGGCGACCCCTGAACAACCCGACACCACACAGTCGGTGTTCAAGAGAGGTCACGAGTGTGTCGTTATTGGTGGCATTATCAGACACGAACATCAGTAGCTGTAGCGGCTATTAGCTTGATGGTATAGCGGCTGAATGGATATAAAAAAAACATACACGATTTTCGACATTGAACTCTTTTAGACATTTCTCTGTCACACACGCGAGATTGTGCCCCGTGTGACTGCCCAAGAGTCTAAGACACTTCAAGTCAATTCGAGATTCCAATGCCGAGGGGGAGAAACCCACCGAATAAAGTCCAGAGGGACTTTTCTATAGCTGTCCTCCTGCACCATGTAAAGCGTGATGTCGAGCCGCGCGGTCATGTTGATGTCCGTCCAAACGTCAAGAGCGAATATGCACTGCTCCTTTCATTTTCTTCAAAGAGTCGCGTTAACCCGAGTGGAGTAATTGGCGAGCAATATAATTGTTTTACTCACCTGAAGGATACTCTTCAGATTGACCTTGGCCAGCGAATACATGATCTTGATGTCTTGGGTAACGGTGTTTCGCGAGGGTACAACAGCTTGCGGGTTCAGCAACTTGACGATGGCGAGGAACTCGGAGTCACCGACGATGGACATTGGTCGACGGCAACTGGCGACCCAGCGGAGAGCGAGCGTGCGCAGTTTCTCGTGTTTGTACTTAGAGCCAGAAGAAAAACCGCTCATGAGCTGTTGAGACCGAACGTCGTCTCCTACGTTGCATATTTTCGCGTGTTTGACGAGGTTGCTCGTCGTCTTGGATCCAGAGTGACAAGTGACGAACTTCCCACATCTAGGAGAAATCAGTTTATGCTGTTTTCGAATGAAATACACACACTTTGCATTTGAAGACGTAGTTGGTGTACGTCTGTCCGTCCTCTGCCTTGGTCTGGACAACCTTGCCAATGGCATCGCGTTGTATCTGTGCCTTCTCAAACGATTGGTAGCAGTTCGAGTACCAGTCGCAACATGAACGACCTAGATAGTAAGTCAGAATAGATATTAGCATGATTTTTAGTATAAGAAAACTTATGAAGGATATTCTCCTCCTCCGGAGCCAATGAGTTGGTGACGTCATCGTCATAGGTTATGGGTTGTTTCTGGTGTCGCTTCCGTGGGCCGGTAGTTGAGGGTCTTGAGACGGCACTTGAGACCTGACTGTCGATGTCCCGCCAGGCTGCAACCTGTGACGCGCTATCATTCGGGCCAAGAGGAGACTGTGGCGCGCCAGTGACAGCCTGAGAGGCAGCTAGAAATGAGGATCGGAGCGCAGTCATGTGGTCAGAGTGGTCAGAGTAAGGGTCAGTCAGGGTGCAGCAACTTGAAATCACGGAGCCAAGCGCGGAGCAGTCTTGTAGCGGTCAAAAGTCAAAAGTTCATAGCAATTTTTTTCGGGTTGGGACTCAGGAGTTGGAGGCCAAAATAGGGCGAGTACTCACGAGTACTCGCACAATGGAAAAGCCAGACTCGTACTCGCACGTAGTCTCTGGGACGAGTACTCGTCACGTGACGAGTCACACTCGCGAGTGACTCATTTGACTGTAACTCGTTGACAACTCTACACAGTCATAAGTTACACAACCTACTATTTGATGTTTGATTACAGAAAATAAACAACTATGCCTTTACCTTCACATTAACAATCTCAGTCTGCATTTTCATCCATCTGCATCTCCATGTTCCCTCTCTCCTCTATTATTCTTATCTACACTTTCTCTTGGGTCAACAACTTTGTTACTCACTACAATGAGCTTGTCCTTTGAGCACCTGTGTTTGGGCCTGACTTCTGGGATAAGCACACTGCTGAGTTAAAGGGTCCCTGGAAAGTGAATATATTATGATTCAACACAAGGTAAAACTTTATATACAAAAAAAGAGATCCTCTAGCTAGAGGAAGTAGAAGAAAGGAACATAAGATGGGAACACAAACAAAGGCCAATGGCCAAGGCAATTGAGAGTCTAAAAATGAGCAGTTTTAGGCTGAACCCAGAGGCTGGCCTTACAATTGGGAGTAGTTTTCCTGATGCACATTGTCTGTGATCTCATCCTTATTGCTGAACTTCACTGCTTTCTCTATTAGTCACTCTCTGTCAGCATTTAAGTTCTCCACCCTTCCACTTCATTTCTCACTCACTGAGCTTGTCTCTGATGTTGGCAAAGGACTCCAGTATGAAGCCCTTGCTAAATGATATGTTGTTCAGAAAAAATGTTAGGAGATTTCACCCCAATCAGCCAATAGACCTTCACAGGAGTAGTGCTGTGTGAGATGTGTTCATGGTCATATGTAAGTGCTCTACTGTCATGGGCTGGGCAAATTGGACAGCACTTGGTTCCTCACTGCCTTGCTGGGATTTTCAGTTTCTGTCTTCTGCATTGTCAATGGTCCATTTCTTATTCTGTCAGATCATGTAGGTGTGATTGGAACTTTAGTTTTATAGATTCCAGAATATATGTTAGCTGATGTGGTGCAAATACATTGTGAAATTATGTCATCTAACAAGTACTACAAATCAAATTGTATATTTTTGTGACCTCATTATTAGCATATTGTGGTGCTCACTGCTATTGTAATGATGATATAAGCTTGTTATTGTACTTGCATAATCTCAGAGCCAGAGCTATGCCTAGATATAGAGGGTTGATGTCAACAGGAAAACATTTACAAATACACTCTCATTGCACACCAGAATATGGACAGTGTGCAAATACATTAGCAAAAGTCCCCTTCACCTGTGCCCACAGATGCCCAATTCAACCCAAAGAGGACTGTATTCATTATCACTATCTTTATCTCAGATGTCATAGAAGGCATCTCAGGTGAAGAGGATATAAGATTCATAAGTGATGAAGAAGCTGCACTTTCATTGAGGTTCATATTTGCCAGAGATTGGCCTCAGCACCCTCATATGCAAACCAGTGATAACTCACCTGAACATGGGGGTTCTATGTTTTGGTTAATGGCACCAACAGCACCTAAGTCCTGCTCTCATTCACTGGCAGGTGTGTGAGCTGGTATATCAACATCCATATCATTCAAATTTGACACACCACCAAGAATCTTGTAGTACTTGTGATACCACTCAAGTGCTTATTTTTGAAGTTTGAGTTGTTTCAAGGTATCAGTATTTGTTTCCTTGTCAAGTGATTTGCAACAGATGCTGAGGAATTTCAATGAGAAATGAATATATTTGATGAAGTCTGGCTTGTGTGTGAGACTTAGGTCAGCTTGCTTCCTTTTGTCATCTGTCTGATTCAACAGGATCCACAAAGTTGTCTGGATATGCAACTGGTGGCAGTGCATCATATAAAAGGCTGAAGGTGGTTGGCAAGTCTTTGATATTGTACAGTATGGAAGGAGGGACAAATATAGGTGCTAGACTAGTTAGAGATGATGTACCAACAGTGAAAGGAGCAGTTGGAGTGACCTGAGTACTTTGTGTAGGAGCTGGTGTGGTGGCCATTATACTGGTGCACACAAGAGCAGCAGTACTTAAAGTGGTTGGTGATGTGGTTCATGCATCCTTTGTTGGTTGAGTGGGAGGAACTATGATGGGTGCCAGACTACTCATAGATGATGTACCAGCAGTGGCAAGAACAGTTGGGGTGATATGAATACCTTGTGTGGGTGCCGGTGGGGCAGTTGTGGTGCTAGCATGCACGAGGGCAGCAAAACATGAAGTGGTTGGCACATCATTTGCAGATTGTTCTCTACCTTTAATGGCTTTGGATCAATTTGTTCTGCTTGCAGATGCAAACAACCAAGTCCCGAACTTGTCTGGGAAGCAGAGCTACACTGACTTCCAGCTGACTGAGAGAGACTGGGAGTGGCTTGTGAATGCTAAACATAATCAAACTGTATGATTGAATATTTGGAGTTTTCAAGATGTTTTCAGTTATGCTGGGAGGCCATCCAACTTCCATGTCATATTGAGCCACAAGGCTTTTTGACCCCACAGGTTCTTTGTCTGCAGGGTTGTGATGGGTAAGGGTGAATTCAGCTGCTTTCATGGGGGCTTTGGCCTGATATTCATTCACCCATCTATCATAATATAGTTTTCAGTTGAATTTGGCAATCTAGGCAACTCACCACCTCAATAACCTTGGCTCTAGCAGTTCTTATGTATTGCTCCTCCCATTGTTGGCCAATCCAGGACAACTGTATCATTGGGTTGAGGACTTGAGATAAGTCAGCATCCTGTAGACTCTAAGCTAGAGTTCACTCACCCATTGTGTTACGCGCAATAAGGCATAGCATTCTGGGTTCATTTGGAGTTCAAAGTTCAAAGGGCAACAGCCAACAACAGATGGCAGAACGAGGGTTCACAAGACGAGAGGAATCAAGTTGTTTGGGGTTCATGAAGCCAAAGAGTCATATTCGAGAAAGCTATTGCAGTTGAATACAATAGGTCAAGCTTAGAGCTCTGGTAGTTACAGAGAAGTCCTGAATTACTACTGAAGCTGAGTTGTAGGAAGCTACTAGAAGAAACGAGGCTAAAGGAGAAGGGAACCAAGTCATACAGTACACCATTTGAGAAATGGAATATATGAGAAAGGACAAGATATGGTGTGTAACATCACCCCCTCCTTAGCGTCCAGCTCGGTGATTGGCATTTTGTTGGATCTGGTCTCCGCGACAGCAGGCGTGTCTGAAGTCCTCATTGCTATGCATCTCATCTGGCATTGGTCGCAAGTGGCAGGGGCGGGAGTAACCAATGTGGCCACAGGGTACCAGACAGGATTGTCAACAGTTTTGATGAGGTTGGTAGCAGTTGTCGTCTTGATGGCAAAACTTCTGACAGAACTGACATTGGGTGAAAGTGAGGCAGTTTGTGGGGTCATGTGAAGTTGTTTGGCACCACTGGCAGACACCACCATAGGACATGGCTGATTCAGGAAGTTCATGGGCGAATTGCATATTGACACATAAGTTGGCATTACTGACTCAGAGACTGTGATCATCTTCTTGCTGGATAATGGTCTGGACTCAATTATAGATGTTATTCTGAGAGAGGTGCCAGATTGAGTCCTTAATCTGGGTCATGGTATCGGCAATTGCTTGGCAAAGTTGAGAGGCACAGTCGTGTTGCTCTTTCAATTTGGCAATGAAGCTTTGATAGTGTTGTACCTCTGTGGTCAGTGGCCAATCATCCATGGTAGTTAATGCTTGATCAACAGTTATTCTCCCCAATGTATCGCTGTCGAAGATGTGTATCTGTGGGGGTGTAAGCTGGGGAAGGTGTTTGTCCATGTCATGCACTCTCAGGAGGGCTTCATAGACTTGTGTCCCTTGCCCCATGGTTCCTTCAATCTTTGGGTACCATGAGTGGCATTGATACCTGGTATAATAGGCTCAGGTGAGGTTGCCATCAAGTCGTATCATAAAGGGGTAGGCGCGTTTGGTCTTGGCATGGTTAAAGTACCAATCCAGTCCTGGGTGGTGTTGTAAGAGTGGTGTACATTTCTACAATGAGAGTGGTCTCAGCGAAAGGAAGTGAGTTGTGATTGACATCAGTCATGTCGTCCTGGAGGGAATCATACAGTGGTGGTGGTGAGTTGGATTTGGTAAACATTGGTGGGAATAAGATTTCTCTGAGTGTGAGTGGTGGTCCAGCATCATGGTTTCCTTTGCAAACACAAATCCAGAGATCTGCAAAGATGGAAGTTTCGATGGCGGCATTATAAAAGTGAGAGTGGTATGTAGAGGACATGCTGGGGGACAAAGGTGGAATGGAGGTTGTGATCTTCATTTCTTGTTCCTTTCATCCTTTGTCAATCGCAAGGTGTAGAATTGTTTGAGAAGGTCTTCTGCGTGCATGTTTTGGCTGTTCACCCACTCATTTTCTGACATGGGAAAGCCTTTCCACTTGATTAAGTACTGGAGGTTGCGCCCTCAGCCCTTTCTTCTCATGTTGAGTATAGCTTTGATCTCTTGTTCTTCCTGTCCCTCCACAAGGTCTGGTGGCAGCGGTAGAAAGGCAGGTCCATGTTGATCTGTCTCCTTATTAGTGTTTGAGAGTTCAGTCCTATGGACTGAAAAAACCGGGAATCAGACTGAACAGTAACTGAAATTAACCAGACCAGTCGGTTATGGTTCTCACTGGATTGTTGGTTTGTCAGTTGCTGGTTCAACTATTCTCAGGCAACCACTATGACCGCAGAAAAACCAGTTATGACAGTCCAAACCACTACTATCACTGCATGCTCAAGCAAGGAGGACTACTTACTGAGTCACACCAAAATACTCCTCTCAACTGTTTCCAGCTAATTTGTGATACTAACAGTAATCAAGACATGGGGCGTGAGATCATAGATATTATAAGTTATATCAAAAATATATAACAGCTGCCAGTGCACACATGCATCCTGAGCCCATTCATCCTCATGACATGAAGCCTAAAGCAACAACTTCTAAAACACAGTGAGAACCCGCCATGAGGCCCAATAAGGGGAAGAGCAAATCTTGGCCAAGGGCACGAGCCCTGAAAGCACATGGCTGCAAACGGCGTGCCTCTGATGGGACTGAAGGTGATAGTGACAGTTCCAATGAGGTGGTCATGACCCATCGTTATAAAAGGACAAAGCACCCCATAGCAACTGACAAGGAAGTTGAGGAAGTCGATGGCAACCATGAGCTGGAAGTTGAGGAGGGTAATAGTGACTGTATCTATGTCAGCAGCCAGTCCAGCAAAGGACATGATGAGGTGTGGTCATATGTTTATGACACTGAATTCGATACTCACCTCAGGTACAGGATGATAATGGGCTTGATGAGCAGCACAACACTGAAATAGGATCATTGCAGGTTGTGGGGAAGGAGCGTACAAAAGACCTTTTGACGATATTTTTGGACATTGTTGTCGTGAAGTTTAAGACAGGAAGTAAGACCGAAAGCCTCCAAGGACGATGGTGCATGATCTGCAAGTAAGCCTTAGGTTTCTGTGATGGGGAGAACACGACAAGAATGCTCACAATGTGATAGGGTCAATGAACAGGTTCTGAGGAAAGAGGGGCCTTGGAAAGCTTTCTACATTGGTAGAAACTCAACCTGCCAAGCACATATCCACCAGCACTATGTGCTTTACCAAGAGTGTTGTAAGGCTCAAAACATAACCACGAATCACCATGCTATTCCTCGACCACTCTGGAAGGAAATGCAAAAGGCGCCGAAGGACTCAGAAAAGGTCCAATCAAGTCTTGATGGGGTGATTGAGAGGGTGAATGGACAGAGGGAGTTCACACACAAAGGTGTATTGCATGCTGTTACACAATTTATCGCCTGTGGCGACCAGGTGAGCTTTACAAAATGTGTTGAGAACTGTAAACCAACTCTGTCACTAGGGGCTGGTGGTGGCTGACAAGGCATTGTTTTGGAACTGCCTCATTGTGATGAGGCCCCAGGCAACTCATTTGGACTTGCTGAGCACAGTACAACATGAAGGTGTACCTCCACAATGCATGTGTAGAATGGCTGCAAAGTTTGAAGAAGGATATCATGGTCAGTTGTACAGCATCCTAGGCCATCTCGTACTCACAACCTCTACAGGCAGCACCAGGGAAAGTCTTGACTACTGCTGATGGATGGACAGCAGATAATACAAAAGGGTCATTTCTAGGACTGACAGCACATTGGATTGTGGAAGTGGCATTTATGGTCTGAGGTAATCGGATTTCAGGGTATATCAGGCAATCACAGTGGCTTGAACCTTGGGCAATATTTTGTTGGGTTGTGACCGCATGGGTATCACAAGCCCAAATAAGTCAAAGGTGACCAGTGATCCATCATTAGATTACGACTTGATAAGATAACTGACATTTTCTCAGCTATTCACCATAACATTGGACAATACTTCCAACAACAACTCCAGCTGCACCACAATTGAATTGCTCCACCACAAGCGAGGATATGAGCATTGGGATGCTGGTGAAAACCAATTACCATGAGTTTTTCTACCTCAAGCACAAACATAGTACCCAATCGCTGACAATCTTGGCAGCTGCCTTGAGCACGTGGTGAACCTTGCCAATGTGGCTTTGATGTCCCATATAACAAAACTCACCACTGTCAAGAATCAAACAGCAATATGGGAGTATGATCCAGACTTGCCTGGTAACCGCATCCTTGGTGGATCACTTGACATGATTGCGGCCATTCGGACAGTTGCTATCAAGGTGCATTCCATGTCTGTAGTATACAGTTTTATTGTTCAACTGTGATGTTTGCCTTTGTATCAGATTCAGGCCTCTGGTCAACATATTGAGTATTTCCAGAAATTACAAGTTCAGTGCAAGATTAACGACCCACTGAGAATCCCCCTCCACAGCAACATTAGATGGGGTTCAGTTCATGGTATGCTAGGACACTCCTATTACCTATGTCAGGTAAGCTCGCACTGCGCCTTTGAAGTAGTGTTGGGGAAGTTTGGTTTGGTCCAGTTTGGGCCAGTTTGGGCCAAACCGGAAACCAAACTGTTTGGTTTCCCCCTGATTTCCTGAAACTGAAACTGAAACCAACCCAGACCGTTTATATCGGTTTGGTCTGGTTTAAACTCAGTTCCAAACGGTTTAGAGCCATGTGGGTTCGGTTCGGTCTAGACCGGGTTTAGACTCAGTCTCAGACTGTTTACACACAAAAAATGCACAATGAATCACAGGATATATTCAGAAGCTATACATACAGATACAGCAATGATATAAAGTAAGGTCGTTGGTATATCTGGAGAGCTAAAGTACAAGAAAGCATGTGTCTGAGATTGCGGCGCGACACACTTTGAAAGTCTTTGAGTTCACACATCTGGCAATTCCCACGATCACTCATAAATCAAAATTCAAGACTTGAATGTAACTTTCCATTCATTTGGTAACCACGTATGGACATGTAAAGATATGATGAAATAGACAGTTTGCGTTAGTTACATTTAAAAGTCCTAGCCACACTACTCCTTCGGCAACATGTTCCCATCAATTTCAACTACCTCAGAAGGACTCTCCAGCTCCTTAATGAGTACGGTGGCCTCAAGGTGAGCAGAGATAATGCCAGCCCTATACCCACCCTTAAGTAGCTGTACAGCCTCAAACATTGTCAGTGAGAGCCGGTTTCAGAAATCAGTACCAATATGTCACGTGCTGGAGAATTGGCGCTCTGAGGACGTTGAGGACCCACAGATGGCGAGATAATCTCGAGCCATCTTTACAAGGGTGGGATACACAACGGCGTGGTCCCTCCACCACTGTATGACATCAGCATTGGTCAGGCTACGAAACGGCTCGAGTGGCACTTGCAGATATGTGTTGAGTTTGCGGTAAGGATCTGATTCATTGTCATCCTGGGTGTGACAGCTTGCAATCGCCAACTCCATCCATGCGGAACCATACATCATGTTGGAGCGTTCAGCAGGTTGAGGTGGGGGAGGCTTATCAGTGGTACGGGTGGTGCCCGCAACAGTAGTGTGGTATCGGTCGAACTACAGTAATAAGTATGTGGGGTGGGTATGTACACAAAGAGATGCACTGTTTTTTTGAGATTCCATGATCCAATGTCAAGGTATCCTTGCTCCCAATGCTTCTGGAAATACGCTAGCTTGATGCGAGGGTTGAGAACTAAGCAGATGAAGTACATGTTGCTGTCGTTGAGAGTCCGGTACCATTTGTGTAGGTTGTCGAGGCCAGTGTAGAGCGCAGTGGCAATAGATGCATAAGCTGGTTTCGCAGCCATCACTTCCCACTTCTGTTGCATGAACTCAATGACAGGAAAGGTGTGGTACACAGTAGGCCGGGTTGTGTGCAAAGATGTTTGGCAAGCCATCGCTGGCTCCATGAGGGCATCGCGAATGAGCTCCAGCATGTGCCACTCGCCCTCGCTAAGCCTGAACATGATATATGTCTTTGGGGGCCTGAGGTTGGGCCCTGTCGTCTTCGTCGGCAAGAAGCATGAACTTGGTGCATGCTGAACGAACTTCAAGGAGACAGGTTATGAGGTCATAGAGAGAAGCCCAGCATGTACGAGCCCACATGATGAGCTGGAGTTCTGGAAGGCCATCGTCTTTGCAGAGCTTGAAGAAGTATGTGTGAGCCTGTGGTGAAGAGCAGACTTGGTTGATGAATGCTAAAACCTTGCCAATGAGGTCAGCGGGGTCGAACCCCTCAGCTTCGATGAGATCATCTGCCTCGTCGATAGCTGCAGTGAGCTCCTCATCTATGTCATCTGTGTCATTGTCAGCTGTGGAGAAAGTTGCTTTGGTAGCTGCCATTGATATTGGACTGAGTTTGGTGATAAAGGCACACGACGCGCAATTGATAGCATGCTCCATGCAACACCCACGCCGCTCCTTGGCGTTCCACTGCTGGCCGGTGGGATTGACCTGCATTCCTACAACACGCATGGCCTTGTCGCAAACTGTCGAACCATCTGATGTACCCCAACTGTGTTTGGAAGGATCAACTAAACGATACTCATTGAGAATCTCGACGATGAGAGCACCGGTGTTGGCACCAGAGTGGTTGCCAACGATTTTGTGGAATGTGAGGACTGTGTCATTGAGTTTCCAATCATTGTCGATCCAATGCGCCATGACTGTGAGGTAGGGATCGGAGGAGCGTGAGGTGCCAGCATCAAATGTGAATGAGAGTGCACTATCGAGGGCCTTGAACTTGTTGAGCAGGTGCAATTTTCCCATTCCAGATGATGGGATAATGGAACAGTAGCACCCAGTTATGTGGTTGAAGACAGACAACCCCAATTCAAGTTGTTCAGTGATGAGCACTCATAGGCCCTCAAGTGGAGATGGGTTGACAAAATCTGTGGTCCAAGAATTTTCGATGGCTACTGATGATTAAAAATTAAAATGAGCAAAATAGAATGTAGTAGCAAATTGTAATATTAATATATTAATAGCATTAATAACATTTTTACAAACTAATTGATTTAGGTATAGAAATTTATTATATGGATGTTTAAAGTATATTATATAATAACATACACTTTTAATTTTAACAAAATAAATAGATAACACATATCTACATTCTATGGTAATGTAGTGAAATTTGTGGAGATTTATTTATTATTTTACTTAAATTCAACCCATTTAACTAATAATATATTATTTTATCAAACAATTTGGGAAGTTGAAAGAGCTAATCATTAAAAAAAATTCAAATAGAAACAAGTTAGCAGAAACTAAAAGTTGGAAGATGTTCAATTATAAGTCTTAATTCTGTTTGAATATTTTTTTCTTAAAGGTTTTTAATAATAAAATAACATAAAAGTACAAAACTAATTTATGTATTAAAAATCCCTATTTTATTCTTTGCTCTTAAACCATCAATTTTAGATCTATAATAATTAGATTTTAAAAGAATAAAAAATTAAAATTAATTTAGTTTAGCATTACTAATTTATAAAATAGACTCTTTTCAAATATAAATTAAATATTGATCTTTTTTCCCTGCAATAAATTAAAATTATTAATAGTAAACAAGATTCAATTTGTATTTTATTGATTTAAAAATACAATTTGTAATTCTAAACCTTTATTAATTATATAATCATTATAAATCATTATAAAATAATAATATTTAATTACTTTTTGTATTAAAATATTTTAATATTTAACTACTTTTTGTATTAAAATATTTTAATATTTATAGAACTAAAAGAAAAACATTCTAATTTTTTTATTTTATATTCTAAGAAATTATTTGATACATAATACCATTATTTCCTGTATTTATATTCCCTGTCCCTCTCACATGCTTCCACCTGCATCACCTTTCTCAACATGTTATAGAAATCTACACTTTGCTCTTGAACATTTCTTATAAAACCACCCTCCTCAATGATGTCCTCATTACCAACAGCATTTGGACAAATGGCCGCATAAATCTTGCTAAGCTTGGACTGCTCATCAATACTTTCTTTTTTGTAACTTTTATGCTTAAACCCAGGAGTGTGTGTATAGGAATGGGAGAGGATGGAGTTGCCAGCTTTGCATGATTTGACTCAAGAGTTAATGCAGAGCTTGGGTTGAAAGGCTGCTTCATGGTAAGTCAATTATATCCTCGATACAATGCAAGCCTTTAATAGGCTGTAGTTTCAATTCTTTCCTATTGTTCCCACTTCTACCATGTCATTCTCTCAGGAATTGTACTCTGAACTTGCCCATCCATCTCAGTTGGGTGTATCTGAGTTGTATGAGTGGAGGGATACCAGTTCAGCATGCATGCGTGTGACAATAACACCAGATCTGTTGAAAATTACAGCAAATGTGTGAAACATGAGCAAAGCCCAAAACAATGGTCATCAATTTTACCAGGCACATTCATCTTCTTGGAAATACTAGAGATCACAGTGGGTTGACCCATGAGTTTCTCGTGTCCTTTTGTATCTGGCTTGTAGAGCTTGAATGTGTGAACCAGGGGCATTTGTTTTGGTGTCAATCAGTGCAGAACTGGCATAGCTCTCTGCAAGTTTTGAGCCTCTAGCACTGAAACTGATGCCGCAGTGCTGTCATAAATGACCACAAGTTGGCAAAAAACCCTTGACATGAGGGTAGGGGTATTGTCACCATTTTTTTGTGTTTGTGACAGCACTGTGAGATCAGTTTTAGTGCTAGAGATTCAAAACTTGCAGAGGCCATAGCTATGCCAGTTCTGCACTGATTGACACCAAAACAAATGCCCCTGGTTCACACATTCAAGCTCTACAAGCCAGATACAAAAAGACACGAGAAACCCGCGGGTCAACCCGCTGTGATCTCTACTTGGAAAGCATGTACAGCAGACAACCTGGATTTTACAGAGTAACTATGAAAACTGAAGTACTCAAGTACTTAAGAGTGGGGGGTTCAACCCCACTGCAAGTGTCACAATGGCTGAAGAACTGCAGCAAGACACCCAGTGAGAGCCACAAACCAGCAATATGTGGCATACTGGCAGCATTCAGTCTACATCAATTGGCTATCAATGATGGCCCCCAGGTTCGTAGACTGGCTGCATGTCCCCATGCCTCACGCCATCTTTGTTTGCTCAGGCTGCACTCACATCATCATACTGCCTCTTACCATAAGTTAGCCTTGTGAAACCAGGCACTTGACAAATGGGTTTTTGGCTAGCAGAGGAAAGAAAAAATTCAACTTTCAGGCCCGTCGATCCTTCACCTCAATCTCAGAACCATGTCAGTGGACAACAGCAGTGAATACACCAATACCTCAAATTCCTCCTCTGCTGTTAATACAGAAACAACACCTTCCCAGCGCATATTGGAAGCTAACATGATGGTGGGAGCCAAGGGCCATGTTGACAAAGTTACTGTGAAGTGCTGTCTCATCAAAAACAGGACTGAGTCTAGCAGCCTAGACTATGTTCATTGTTTGAAAAGGTCAACAGGAGGACACCTGGCAAGTTCTTATATTTTACTCTAAAAATCCAGGAATAATCCTTGAGTCACATCAGCTTGACAGGCTTGAGTTCGCCTGGAACATGGAACCATCAACTTTGAATGTTGACACTTGTTACAACATTATCTGTTGTTTGTTTGTTTCTCTACCTTTTTCCCTCATGTATGCTGATGAGTCCTCCTAGTGAGTCCCAATTTTCATAAGACCTTCAATGCAAACAAGTGGCTTCTTCCTGAGACCTGGATCATCAACACGTACTATGATGGCATACGTACCCACAAGTTCCCTGTCTTTGAGGTATGTAATTTGTTTAAGTATTCTATACAGTTTGATTAACATCGTGATGTAAGGACGAGGTTTATGAATACACGCTCATTGCATACCAGGGCATGCAGAATATATCGGTATGCCGACAAAAGTCCACTCTGCCTGGTGATCCATCTGACCTACCTACGCCTATGGAACCCCCCACAGAAGATTTTACCAATTATCACTATCTGTATCACGACTTCCCCACCATCAAATTGCATGTCCATCCCCACTCATATGCAACAGTGGCTCCAAACTCAAGGGTCACTGGTTCTGGTGGAAAAAAGAATATGAAATGAGAAAATTTGACCTCAAAAAAGTTGGTGATATCTGGTATTTGTGGAAGAGGGCCCAGGCAGCCCCAGGAGGATTGGCTAAGACGACATCTGATAGTGGTGACCTTGACATCAAAACCGATAGCAGCCAGAAAACTACTTTTCATCGCATGCATCGTAGCATGTGTCTTAAGTGCAAGGCTGCCAGAGAGCAAGACTCACTGGATTATGAGACACTTCACAAGTTTGACCAACAAACATCATCACATAATAGCATGATTCAGAAGAACATGTTGATTCAGGAGTGGCTGGCTGGCTCAAGGGCTGACTTTTGAACTCAAAAGTGCATGGCAGTTCGGCCATGAGGATGCTGCCGTCATAGCAGGATGTGAGGTGTAGGAATGGCAACTGATGTATTTCCTATGAAGGTATGAAAGGTGTTTTATTTACCCCTTTATATTATTTTTATGTTTATGCCCCAGCGACTCCCTTCTCCTTCCACACACAAATGTGCACATAAGACCTGAGTGGTGGGCGGACTCCTGAATCTAGTATTGTACTCACATTGTAGTCGAATATGAAACATCACTTCCTAAAAGCCAAATAACAATGATCTGGGAACCCTGGTCCAAGATGCCGGCTTCAAAGACAACGCCGTTGATAAAGACATCAATTTCGCTCAGGGGGAGTGAGTATTCAGTGGTGTGGGGGGTAGAGGGTTCAAGAACGGAGAATGGGGGCAGGGATGAGGGATGAGGATTCTTTGAAGCCAACAGCGGGCCCCACTACTTCAATGACACCAGCCACAAATGATTTCCACCTCGGCCACACGCAATCCCAACTGTGATGACTCTGATGTGATGACCGCGACTGTGACCACCTCAGAGGCGAGGTGATGACAACAATGGCTGCAGTGGCAACGACAGCAATGGCAATCATGTGTCTGCCTCATTCCTCATCTTTTGCCACACATTGCCACCCAAAACTTCATCAAAAATACCTTCCATGAACACCAATAGAACCCTGAAGGTGAAGGAAGGAATTTTGAAAGAAATTCACAAGTGGGCATGGGACCAAGAAAAATTGCATCAACCTCTGTGGCCATTTGTGCCATGATCAGAACAACAGGCTGTGGTGAGTAATGCGAGGCTGGTGGAAGGGCATCCCAGAACGGACAGGCAGGTTGGATGGGTGTGATAAAGACATGTGCCTATCAAGATAGACATGTTGAGGTACTAGTACGAGACCCATGCTGAAACCGCACAGTGAGCATACTACATGAGGCCACCCGACTGTCCCATAAAAATTGGACTTGCAAGGCAAAAAAAAGACAAAGCAATAATAACAAATGACAGGAGACAAACGGAGAGGTGAAGGCATGCACTGCATTTGTTTATGAACCACACCCTGCCCTCAACCCACACCAGCATCGGGATCTTCTTGGGGAAGCGCACCTATGGTGGGACTGTAATGGAATAATAGTCCCGCACATTTGGCATCTTGGTCGGCATCTGGCCATCCTCATCTGTCACAGTGACATTGGGAATCTTGTCAGCATGGGTATAGCGCTGGGGACAGCATGACTTGGGGAGCTTGGCAAGGGCGCTTGAAGAGAAAGGTTAAAGAAGATCCAACATCGCATGCCAGGAACAGCGGATGAGCAAGTTGTGCATCTCATTGTGTGCTGTTGATGATATGGTACTGTAGTGGTGGGATTGTGAAATGGGCCATGAGAAATTCGACTTGTACAATTTTTGTTTGCTTCAATGGTGAAAATGAATTTGCTCGCAAATGGCATGGCTGTATCACCCCTCATGAATGAATGGTTTGGACATGTTAACTAAGGGTTGTATCTCGCAGTCTATACCAATATTTAGCAGAAAAAGTCGGATTCATCATTGTCATTGTCATTGTCTGAGTTGTCCATCCCATCCAGGGCTTCCACTGCGCTCTTGCAAACCCGCGTCCATCTCAAGATTGATGTCATCAGCTGTCTGTAAGCTCAGGACTGGCTGAGTGTCATTGAGGGACTGTTCCATCTCTTCATCAAGTCTGAGTCTGAGTTCATCATTGTCAGGGACCTCAGGGTCATTGTGTGCCAGGCCATTGTCCTCACTCTGAGGGAATTTGGGAACTATACATGGTGTCAGCAAGTCGACAGTATGAGAGGGGGAACATATGGGTCTCCTGGGGCTGTGTGGGCAGTGCTGTCCCGACCAGTAGCTGTATAGTGTGGCATTGTTGGAGAGTGCTGATTAAGCGATTGAACTGCCAGAGGGGGGAGTTTGCACCCCAAGTCAATGTGGAGAAGCCCTCACCAATGACATCTGGTGCAGGGCTTTCATTGTCTCCAAGGGTGTGGCTGAGGACTTCTTCATAGACGTTGTTCTGCTTGAGACTGTCCATGAGGATCTTGATGTCCTTGGTGAGATCAGTGCTGGTGTGTCGGTTTCCTTGCTTTGAACCCAGTGTGCTGTTTACCTCAGTAGCAAGTTGCCAAAGGATTTCAATGCAAGGTGAGGTCATTGCAAGCCATTCCAATGATGCACCACTGCCATGTGCTTGGTAGTAGTTCTGTTTTGAGTCAGAATTGTTGAGCTGGAGGATGAGTGGCTTGCACAGCAACTTGAACCATGCACCTTGATCCAATAGTTCAAGTGTTGTTGCATCAAGTCCAACCAGACAAACAAATTCACCTTTCTGGTAGGGTTCACAAGCCAGTTGTTGAGGACAATCTTCCTACCAGTATGAAGACTGTGATCAGCTGACCAACATTGAAAGTAAAAAGGCACAAACATGACTGGCTCCGGCCACACATGAGTGACATTATGAAGGAGATGTGGTACCTTGTATGTGTCATGGTACCTGCTGCGTCTGCTCTCTTGAAAGCTGAGAGCCCAGAGCTTCAAGACCAATAGCACATGGCCAAAATCACCAGATTTGATTGCATTGGAGAACCCTTGAAGGATAAGTCCATCATGCAGGAAAAGCATGGCGTTTTCAAATATCATGTCACCTGCAACTCTGCCTCTCCACGGACTTCCTTCTGTGCTTTGTCCTCTTGATGATGTGAGCAACGCAGATTATTGACCACATGTGCATCTGTAAAAGAATCAACAACAGCCTCTGCATGGCCACACAACATGGACCAAGTCAATCCATTTGACAATGACTCAAGTGACCATGCACCTGACACCTTGAGTAGACAGTGCAAACCCTGTGCATAGAGATATACAAAAATAAGGTCACAGCAAGTCCGAATGGGTGGGAGAGAGGAGAGAATGATTGGCTTGTGTTGCAGCAGTGTGATGTGGGATCCTTTAAGTCATGGTTTGTATGGCAGTGTGTCTGAAGAAACCCATTTGTTGCAGCGATCTTGCAATGAAAAAGACCCAGGATAAATAGCGCCCACCGAAGAGACGATGCGCCACCCTCATTTCCTGCACGTGCAGCAAGTACAACCCAGAGATGCACAATTGAGGGTTGGTCTCCGGTGACAAGCTTCAAGTTCTCACAGAAGTCAGGCTTTAAAGTATTGACATTTAGCTCCTCCATCACTGCATCAATGACCTCCGCATTTCCCATGGTGGATGCCTCATTGATATAGTGACCAGACTGGGGTTTGAACCCAGGCCTTCTGGATATATACCAGGTGCTCTACCAACTGAGCTACCTAACCTTGGGTTATAGAGGTGGATTGTTTTATATGCACTGAGCTGGTCCCACCTCTTCAGGGTGACCAAACTGGAACATCTTTGTCCAGGTCATGTGACAGATTACTAATCCAACAGATATTCATAGCTGGCAAAGGATGGATCTTGGATTTGTGAATGTCAATTTGGAAGTCACTCTGCGGCTCCATTGCTTGTAGGTCGTTTCGGAAAACTTGCAGTCTTGGGCCTCCATATTGGCTGGCTGTGGCGCATCAGCATATTGTCAACAGACCTGGAAATGTACTGGATGTACTGGACCCAGTATGCCAGTAAACCAGTGTGGGGTACTGGTGCCATGTGGGCCTCTCCTAAACAGGCAGGCAGACTGGCTCCTAACTGGTCCACCATCTTTCCAGTGCTCTTTTGTAACACTGTCACTGCGTTGAGTCCGACTTGGACTATCAAGAGGGTGTTCACGACTTAGCGTATGGTTCGACGTTCAATAGCGCGAGTAGATACACGGTCTCCTGTTGACACGTGATCACAAGATGCTCTAGGGCTAAGTCCACTAGGCGTAGGCGATGAAGTACGACCTGCTCTACTAGAGACAGACGTGCGAGTAGACAGAGAGTGAGAACACAAGTCACGACGAAGGGAGAGAGAATGGTGACAAAGGAAGAAGACCGAGATGGGGATCCTCGGTCTTTCCGTGATGTTATTTATACAGGTAGGAGGCAGCTTTAAAGCGCCTCATGAAACGTGAACGTGAATCGCGTATGTAGCTCGAACCCTACTACACCGATCCTAGGAATGAGTCATGGTATCCAACATGTGATACTCGATGACTGATACGATAAGTCCGTGACCGATTACTGCTTACGAAGGAGTCACAACCGACTCGTAAGTGTCCACGACCGCAAACACAACATCTTTCCTGGCCACTTCCAGCCTCACATACGGATTCACCCAGTAGTAATTCACCCAGTATTTGCACAGTTTGTAGGATACAGAAAAAAATTAAATTGCATGAAGGATATACAGGTGGCTAGTTACATGAGCGCCCTGCCCTTTGTTGCCGTCACCACATTGCACCACCCCATCATCGTCATCGCTGCCCACCCCACCATCACTGTGCCCCACCGTTGCTGCTCACCCCACCGTCACTGCTCACCCTGCTGGTGCTGCTCACCCCGCCATTGCTGCTCACCCCACCATTGCTACTCACCCCGCCATCACTGCTCACCCTGCTGTCGTTGTCGCTACTTGCCCCTTTGTTGTCGTCACTTGCACCATTGCATCATCACCGTCATCTTTGATATCATGATATCACCTTGCTGTCATCATCACCTTACCATTGTGGCCTCCCCACCATCATCTTCGCTTGTGGCTTGCATTGATGCACAATCCTGGGACAGCGGCTTCAGTGTTGACAACAGCAGGCATTATGCCAGGGCAGCTGTGCATGGTGATATGGCTGTAACTTAGCTGAATAACCCCAATTCACTCAGAAAGTCAATTGGCAAATGCGGGAGAACTTACAGGTGTTTCAAGGTCGTCTTCTGCAGACCGGCAACAATGTCCTGTCTTTATCTTTGGCAGCCTGTGCCCCTGGTGTCCATTGGACATGAGGAAGGCTACATGGAATCAATTAAGCACATACACTGAGCAAGGATGTCCTCATGACTCCAAAATTTGCCTTTCTTTACTCTCTTAATTAGTTGATTTACTGTAGTGACTTGGACCAGAATGACAACCATATAATATGTCTGCTAACTGTCTGTGATCAGATGTCCATGCCCATAAATAGAAACCCACACTTTCAGAGGTGGAGGTTGGTTGCTATCATCTGTGAATAACTGTGAAGGTTATATCCATACCGCCATTCCCCAAAGTGTATGTGTGGCAGTGAGAACTGTAATTTCTTGAGTAGCCGTCAGAACATCGATTTGACACCAACACTGGCAAGCCATTGAGCTCACCTTTTTCTACCAAGACTCAAAAAATGCAATGGGGTCATTCCCATAGCCTGGTGCTGAACCCAGAAACAGTATGATGTGCCAGTGGAAGACTTCCGGAGGTAGCAACAGATTTCAGTAGGACCTACACGACATGATTCACATGAAGGGAATATGCCTGGGTAAAAGACCTCTGAGATGCACCAATTGAGGCGCACGACAGCGATTACTGGGATGTTGATGAATGTGAGGAGAATGAGATGCAACCTGGGAGGAACTTGTGAGCCTCAGTGAGGTTGACCAACTCTAATCTCGCATGTTGGGGGGAGTTCAATGGGGCACAGATTGCCACCAAACAAAGACCAGACGGCCCAAGGGTGAAGGCCCAAGAGTGAAGTAGCCATGGTGAGGACAAGCATCTGGTTCTGTGTCAGGCTGCAGCTGAGCCCACGGTTCTGGATGGCCAAGATTAGGTCCAGGAAAACAAGGCAGGAGAAGGTCTGGCGGGGGTTGAGTGAGCGACATCTGTTCTGGGAGGAGATAAAAGGCGCAACACACATACCATTGTCTGGTCACACCGCGATATGTGCTGGTTGTCTGGTAGCACACAGTAGACGAAGAGTGTGCCAATGACAATGGTGGATGCAGAAAAGGTGACCCAGGAGAGGGTGCTGTGGCTGATGATTGGCTCGTCCTTCTTCCATGGTGGCTCACACACCACATTGTGGTCAATGGTCAATGCCTAGTGATTGGCTTGGTGAACCTGTGAGCAGCAGCATCATGTCAGCATCAATGTTAGACTAGAGGCAGGGTTCTTATGGAAGCACTCACCATCCATGAGGATGTCGATGAACAGGATCAGCATCATGTTGAGTGGGTTGCTCAGTACGAACATTGTGCTCTGTGATGAGTGTGAACACCGCTGCCGCCATGCTGAGCTGGAAAGACTACCAAGTTGCTGAGCATCTATGCTTGGCAGGGTGAGTTCTTCTCCTGCATGGAGAGATTGGCATAGTGAAGGTACAGGAGATGGTACCGGAATATGGTTGGCAGGTGGACAGTCAACAGGTTCAGACTGATGAGCAGAGGAGGAAAATAGTCAGATAGACAAACACGGGAGTGATGCAGAAGTTGGCACAGACCTGCCACATTTGCCACGTCTGCTGTCCTGTCTTTGTGAGTGGTGGGGAGTCCTTGTAGTCACCCCATCAGCATGCGACCATTTCCTTCCCTGGCCTACCCAGAACTGATACTCGCATTGTCTGCACCATTTCACACGCTGCCCATACAACAAGGGACGATGCTGTCAACATTGCAGCATCGCAATGAATTCTAAAAATGAGAACTCAGTGACACGTATGGTCCTGCTGATCACCGACCAGAGGGATCTTTGCTGACGACAGAAGGGGCATGTCAGCTCAGCTTGGCTTGCAATAAAGGGCACTTGCATCCCAACAACCAGCACTGTCATGGACTTGCTGCATACTTTTTCTTTTCCGACTTACCTTATCTTATCTTGGATTGGCATCTCATCTGAGATCATCATTAGATCGGACTTGCATGTGGCTACCTGCCTCAATGGCATCATTTACTTCTACCGCTTTCCAGCCCCTTCTATTCTATTGTTACTTAGCCAAAGGCCTTATGCCCTTGTATGCACAGACCACCCTTACATACACAGGATGGACCCAGAGTCATGTACTATATAAGACTTCATGTATTAGGCCTTAGCTCCCTAGCTTTGGCTTCATTAATCTACTGCAAAGTCCCTCTCAGTCACCCTCTGATTCCTTTCTTGTGAACCCCCACTTCCACTCTCCTGTTGAGAGTATTTGAAGCTTTGTCTACTTAGGCTATACCAAGTGACCAGAGGACTTAGGTGCTGTAGTACTCAGTACCAGACCAACTTAGTTGCCACTGCCCCAGGCAGGGAACTATTACAGAAGGACCCACTGTACGCCCCCACAGAGGTGTAACAAGCGCACTCTTGCTGTCATTTGTGAATGCCAGAGCGCTGGGCCCAGGTCAAAGAGGACAAGCAAGGTGACAGTGATGAGAGCAGGCCTGACACAGCAGAATGATCCCCCTTGCTGGACCCAAGCAGCACCAGTTGGAGCTGCACTAGACAACAGGGCTTCTATAAGTGGGCACATAGTGGCATAGGTTGGAAGGGATGATTCAAATGCTTACATGGAAATGTGTCGTAATTGTGGGCTCACACAACTTCCATGGTGTCGCCTACAGCTGGTACGCATATGAATGCTCTTGATGATCACACCTTATGTGGCATGAGCACTGAAGGCACTATGCACCAAGAAAGTGGGAATATAGCTCACCAGTGAATGTGTTATCATGACATACTAAATCACACTGGACGTTAAAACATGGGACATCGGAGAAGGCAGAACAACCTACCATGCCAGAAATATGAAAGGCGTGTACATGCCCAACCGGCGCTCCCACAATTTTCTCAGCAGGCTATTACATCTGTAGTGTTACAAGTATTGTTGAACAAAACAAATAAGACAAAAACCCCACAAAAATGATGTAGAAGGATTTGAATGAGATGGGCCAAATCGAAAGGAGGCTCTCACAGGAGGGTGAGATCTGTGAGAGTCAGCATCAGGGGCCATCCGGATGTGTGGTTTGCCACCTGTGGGCCAGATGAGCGTCTGGCAGATCCCCTGTACAGCATTCATTTGAGAAAGGTCCAGAATGTGGTCACGAAAAGTCAGCTTTGCACTTGTCCAAGGTGTTGTTAACTAACCTCTTCTATCATCACCCCCTTGTTATTGATGGCCGCAAGAAGGTTGCTAAGCAGGTACACTCGTTGATTGGAGAAGTGGCAGGGGACATGCACCAGACACTGGGTTAGACAGGGCTATCCCCATGGACAGGAAAAAGGCTGATGTGGCCCAACCACACTTTCTTCAATCAGCCAGTCGGCCAGTATAGTATCGTGGTTGGTGTCACAGGTCAAGCTGGTCAGTCAACTTAGCATTGGATTGTTGACACTTGTGTACATATTTGTCAATGCGCTGCAAAGCAGCTGCATCAATCATTCCAATAACCTATATGCTGACTTTCCTTTTTCTTTTTTTTTTTTTACTGAGAAGACTACAGTAGTCACAATACTCTCTCTGCCACTCCACTCTGGAGAGAATTTTTTTTGATCTCTTTCTTAAACTTGACCATCCTGCGAAATCTCAGAGTTGCTACTTTGTCCAACCATTTCCTCCTACATTCCGATTCTAGCCAGTCATTCTTAGACTGTCCATGCTTGCCACATCTGTCCTAAATAGGTACTTATTCATGGCTGAGCTCTATGCATCTCATGGCAGGTGATCAGATTCCTGTCGTTACCCTGAAATATTACCCGTCTGTCTGCAGCGTGAGCTTCTGGTGTACTCCAGATTGGAAAGTTGCTTCTAATCAGAGAGGACTGTGACAACAACTCGAAAATAAATGCAACAGCCAAGGAGGCTGTCAAGTGGTTGCAGAAAGCAGTGTTCTCTCTGACAGAGTACCTTGATGAGTCAGAGATGATCTGAAGGTTAGATTTTTGTTTTTCTGACTATGGACACTTACAGTCTCAGCAAAACACATTGAACTTGTCAACATGCTCTTCTCATTGATTATTGACCAGAGAACTTGAGCCATACTCCGCCTCCTTCTGTTGTGTATTTCTTTACTCGGATATGTCAACCATTCTTGTGAGGAAGGTGTTCTGATAGATAATCCAGCCCAGGTGTGAAGTGTTTGTCCCCAGATTATACTCACTCCCGCTTTCACTCACATCTACAGCTGGGCCCACTGTCACCCTTTGCCCACTACCGAGCCACTCACCCCCTCTCCTGCAGTGGCCCTGAACTGAAGTGTATAATATAATCACAAATCATTTGTGAACTTCCCTGAAAAACAAACCTCTTCCTCAGAGATTCATCGTTCACGGCCAGGGCAGCACTGGAAGACAGCTCTGTTTAATGCCATCTCATTCACATCTGACGATCTCAGTGCTTTTGGCAACATCTGGGGTCACGGGCAACCAACAGTGTTGCTGACTACCATGGCATCTGACATCAGAGAAGCTGGTTCAGCAAGTTCCATTCTGACAGGAGGTATGTTCTGGAGAGCTTCTTCCCAGATTTGAAACCAAGTATGTCCTTTTGTTGTAGCTTGGTTCGCCGAATGTTGGTAGGCCATGTCGTCAGTGCCCCCATCTCAGGACCAATCGTTTTTGTGACTTGGGGCATATGGCAGTTCGAGACCAGTGAACGGATTGTCAGCTCTACAAATGTCTTCCTCTGTCATCAAGTTTTCAAAATTTCTGCAACAGTTTCTGTTTGTTGCACAGTCTCAGTTTCATGGGGAGCTATCAAGGACTTTCAGCATCTGGTAAGGTCAACCACTGCCACATGTCACACTGCCCACCTAGCTGTCCATGCTGATTGTTTCCCGTTGTGTCCTTGGTGACAGTTGTTTACACGCTCTTGGGCTTTCCAGACTTGAAACATGTGATCAAAATTCAGCACAACCGGTGCAACCATTCTTGATCACTTGCCAGATTGTTAACCTGATATTACAAGAACAGAATGCAGACACATTTGTAACAGACAACCTCTTCAGCTGTGTTCACACTTGGGAGTCAGCCTCAAAAGTAACCCAAACTTCTATCGACACTGTTGTCGCTATGGGCTTGTGTGTGGTTATGTCCTCAGGTGCAGTCGGTGTTTATAATCTATCTCAACCAAGTCTCTGGCATTCTGCACTCTCTTATTTTGCTAGACGAGTTCTGAAAAGGAATGGCTGTTGCATCTCCCTTAGACCCCCCAGATCTGATTTAGTAAAACAACCTGTTCAACCCTCACTCTTCACCTTTCTTCAAGTTGCCATCGTATGTTTTGACGTAGCTTTGAGCAGATGGCGTGGGCCTCTCTTGCAATATGTGTGCTGACACGCGCTCTCAACTGCCCAAATGTGATAGATAGTGATGGGTATAAATTGATTTATTAAAATAAAATAAAGGAGATAGCGACGATGCACCCCCATGAGCTATTCACACTCAAGACTCAGAAAACATTCATTCACACAGAAGTTGTGTTTCTGATGCAAGCCAGCAAGGTTGTCAATCGTAGTTCACCCAGAATGACCAGGAGTGAAACAACCTACTTTCACTCAAATCACATGCAGCATGCTGTGCGGTTTGGTGTGCTAGCCCACATCATACAGAGTGCTCCATACGCACCCCATGTGATGAGGTCAAGGACTTCTGATGAGGACCTGCTCATACTCATGCAAATAGCAAGCTGCTCTCCACAGACGAGCTTCTGAGGCTTCTGGACAAGGCAATCTCCAAGGAAGATTAGGACAGACCCCCCATCAGCGGTGTGCCAACGGTTTCTTGAGTGGAACATAGAATGAACAACTGGGGTGTGTTCTTGAATGGAAATGCAAGCTGGTGGGTGCACAGGTGGGCAAAAACAGCAGTCCAAGTCCACATCTGTATATGAAACTATCGTGGTGTGGTCACGGTCCTCACATAGTTACTAAGGTCTTACTCTGGCAGGCACAGGAATAGCACTAGGCACTACCTTAGTGGGTGAATATGGTGAATAGGGAGAATTGAATAAAAGTGGATGGCACTAAGCAAGGCAATGAGGGAATGTACTTACATGACAGGGATGTCTCTGAGGATGTAGGGGAATCGAAAGACGTTATCATTGGCCACATGTATCGATCAACAATTATTGATGGACCTGTGACGGGGAATAAAAAAGAATTTCAAATGACGATGATCAAAGATCAGTCGAACTCTTCATCAGAATCGAGGTACTGTATCATAGCTGGGTGAGTGCCACTGCCTTGGCTGTCCTGCCCTTTGTTCCTCCACAAGATCTTACAGTGTGCTGGCCATCTTCAGTGAGCCCTTCCACTTGTGGCGCATAATTAGGCTGCCTCAGTGGCCATTAGGCCAGCCAACGCTCATCAGAATAGGCTCCTGGTGTTACAGGCAGATCAGCAACCCCTTCATTTTGTTCCGAGGAAGGTGGAAAAGGACTCATGTGACCAGACTGGCACTTACTAGGAGGCACAAGGCTTGAAGGGAGAAACAATGATGGCCTGCAGAGAGGGTTCAAGTTCAAACAATCAATGTGGGTTGCATTGACATGCTAACTCCGCTCAGTGACCCTGGAGTTCTTGTTGAGAGTGTGCCAGAAAAAGTGGAAGGTGAGGTACAACCGTCCTAAAATGAAGATGACAATGATGTCTCTCCACCATTGCAGAGCTGCAAAGGACATTCTGCCAGTTCTTGGAAGAGAAGATCCAGTAGATAGCCCAAGTTTATGGCTTTGGCTTCGCTGTCTTCAAGGTTGCTGCATGGGAGCTGCAAGGCAAAGAGCACAGTGAGGTAGTTGACCAAGACGAGGAAGGGAGGCATATTGGTGAGGCCATCATGTTCCTGAGCACAGACAGTGAGAGCTGCATCACGTGTGGGATCCCAGGGACAACATGGTAGAAATGTGTGGGCTGGAAAATTCGTCAGCAAGGGGTATGCTGGTGAGTTGTGCAGTATTGAGATCTGGATGGCTGTGGGGCCAAATGTGGGCATGAGGTTGAGATAGTTGTTGCCCTGCATGAAGAAACTGTGCCAATCCAGCAGATCTGCAACAATTTGTGCCACGATCTCGATGTAAACATGAGAGTAAGCACTAGCTCACCAATATTGAGAATATGCCAGTGGGTCAGGCTGATATTTACCTCACGAAAGAACGACCCAATACCACCAGACGTGCTCATATGCACCCTAGACAAGATTTATGGATGTTGCACAGCAGCTGGAGCCTCATCTTGTTCATCGATGATGGGCTGAAGGCTAAACATATCATTTACTAAGCTGCATGATAATAATGGCATAGCGGAAGCTCACAGAGAAGTGCCCAAACGTGCTCTTCAGTGTTTTCTCCCCAATGGCATTGGTGATCACACCGATGAACAGGTCAAAGAGCCAAAAATTTAGTACAACAATACAAATCATAAAAATGATATGAATAATTTGGCATCGATCACAGATTATGACAACTAAAACAAATCAGTATAGGCAAATCAAATTTAAAAAAAGAAGACACATCAACTGACCCATTGGCAGACACCATGGCAAACACTTGCAGAGCAGTAAAGTGAAATGCGTTGAAGCTCTTCATGTCACCTTGAGGATTATTGGCCTTGTCATTTAGGTCAATCCCCCTACGGGGTAACATTCTGTTCACCCTGCGTGATGCACAGCATCACAGTAAAGTTGCGCTGAGTTGATGTACCACTGAACAACCTGGGCCTCAGGCTTGCCGAGGGTCAGCTCCAAGTAGCACCCCCAGCCCTTGTACATCTAGGTGCCAATGATCCTGGTGAGCAACAGCTTGACCCGTTCAGCAAGTGCAAGTGGGGACGTACAAAATTCACTATGCTGGTGAGTGGTGGGTAAGCAGTTTGAGCAAGTGAGTGCATGATGGTCTGCAAAGAAACAGTGGCAATGAGATCATAAGTTTTTCAATTGATTTGTTCATCTGTCAAATGGTGTTAGAATGCGACCTATAGAGGGCCCTTGAGTCACAGATGACACAAGGGGACTGCACAGGAGGATATAAGACTAAGGGGATATTTTCTGTCCTCTGCAGGATATACCAACCTGACTAAGCATATCTAAATAAGGTAACTCGACTTGGAGCGTTGTACAGTCACAGAACACTGGGAACTAGGACACTTTAGCTACAAATAACAAATGGGCCACACAATGTAGCACTCACCATTGTGAGATCATGAGCTGCCTGGCACATGCAGCTCAACGATCCACAAGATGCTAAGCACACAAAAGATGTCGCCCACACTTGGACGAACGCAATCCAGAACGTGACCATGGCAATGGCATCAATACGTGTCACATCTTACATAAGCATAAGACATTAGCGATCCTGGAAAAGTGATCAACTTACTTTGGACACCACGTGGAGACCATCTCAAGATTCCCCTGAACATTATATTGCAAAGTGACAGATCACAGTAGTGATGGTAAGGTTTGGTTTGGTTTGGTTCTTTGAGCTTTTTTCCTGAACCCTGAACCAGACCATTGGTTCGGTTCAGGGGTCTAGGCTGAACCCTGAACTGAACCATTGGTTCAGGTTCACATTGGTTCGGGGAGGGGAGGGGGGGGTTGAACCTGAACTGAACCTGAACATGGGCCATGCTTACATAATCACACAAAATGTGCAGAGCCACCCTGTCGGTTACCACAAAAGACTCTGCCTTTGAGGTATAGCCAACAAAAACATTTGGATTCTAAAAGCTATATACAATTGCTACTGTGAAGTGACTATAGACTTGTAAACTAAAGGCCACTGGCACGCCGCCATGTCACTGTATTCGCCATGCCACAGCGCCATGTCATTGTCTTCGCCATGCCGCGGCACCATGTCGCTGTTGTAGCGTCGTGGCACTGCATTGCTGTTGTAGCATTGCAGTGCCATGTCACAGTCATGGCGTTGAGGCGCCAGCATCACAGTTGTGTGTTGCGGCACCGCATCACAGTCGTGGCATTGCGACGCTGTGTCGCTGTCGTTGTAGCAAGGCACGCCATGCCAGTGTCATAGTGTTGTGGTGGGGCATAGCAGCTCTTGCACGCCATAAGAAGGTGGAATTGGCACTTGCAAGCCAAGGTGGTGCCAGTGCAGGCTGGTGTGGGGCGAGGTGGAGGCAGCACCGAGAACGTGGTTGGAACCTAGAAAGAAAGAAAAACATTGTAGTTAGTTATCTAAAAGGATCAGACAAAGAAAAAACACTTAGCTTCTTTAAATTGAGGGTTCCCTGGGCCAAGGAACGCAGTTGACGAGCACTGCCAGTGAGTGTCAGATCGGATGACAATGGCAGCCTGTTGACACGTTGCAGCAGTGTCTGGTCTGGCAACCTGTGTGCCCAGCAAAACCTGTGACCCGTGACTATGGGTTTTGCGAGGGTACCCATACCCGTACCCACCTAAACCCCTGGGCCAAACCCGCACAGTACATAAACCCGTGCCATTCACTAAATAGAACACTTTTTGATTTTGGTTTGAGTGCCTAAATGTTTTGTATATTTTCAATGGTTCATTGGTTCAGAACTGGTTCTCCAGTTTCAGGAATTTGCTGAACCCCGAACCAAACCAATGGTTTGGTTTGGGTCAACAGCTGAACCTGAACCCAAAATTGGGGTTCGGACTGGTTCGGTGCAGGTTCGAACTGAGGTTCAGGACCGAACCTTACCATCACTAGATCACAGGTATTATCACAATCTTGTTGACCATATGATCACTAGTTCTTCATCACAATATCTACAATAGCTCTGTATCATCAGTACATTGTTTTCTGGCTTTCATTACTTGTTGCAACATGATCACAATGGAAATACATTGATTATGCACACACATAATGATATCAGTGTCAGCAACATGTAAGTGTTGGGGGTGTTCAGGCACATACTGTAATTTCCTTGACAACTCAGTATCACTACAACATGATTTTATGCAAATTATAATACCCACTCAAATAGGATTTTGTTGTAATATAGTTGTGGCTCCGGTTGTTGTCATATTGTGATATCACTGCCATCTTCATATTGAATTTCTGCCTTGCTATATAAATAAAACATAGTTGGTTAGGTATACAAGACTTATTGGTGTAGTGTCAATGTTCAATCCTGGACTTGGAAAATATGTCACCTGATGTGGTCATGGGTTCAAATCCCAAGCAAGGCAGTTTATAATGTACCTTTCAGATGCAATAATTAATAATTAAAAATAATAGATAAGATAGATAAGATAGATAACAAATAATCAAAGGTGCAAATAAATGGTGAAATTATGTCATCTGACAAGTACTACAAATCAAAATTTTATAAGAGACCAATAATGACCACAAAAGTGGATCATGACCCTATCACAACCCTATCATGGGCACATTATAATCCCTCCTGAGTGACTTATGATCTCACTACAAACCTCAGATGAATAAGTTGTAATGCAATTATAACTAAGATACTGCACATACACTTCAGACCATAAGGTTTATCGTGATGCTATTACCACCACATTGTGCACTGTGATGCAGTGTGACTTCAATTCCTATTACAAAAATGTACATTACATCAGATTTTAGTGATTATATCTCTGAATGATGACATTGTAATCTCCCAGGGAATTTTGAGATGACAATACCAGTGAGCCAGACCTGTTCAGGATAGTCTGCAATGTATGGCCCAAGACCAAAAATTGTGCAGCGAAAGTGTCCATCAGGGCACCTCATGACTCTTGGCTTCGTCATATAAGGCCTGAGAGGCATGAAAACTAATTCAAGACAGCTGTGGTAAAGTTGGTGACAGAACATCTGAAACTCTGGCCGTTTTTGCCAGTGTTTGCTTGCTTGAAAATGTACTGTCCCTCAACAACAAAGACAAGACAACAAAGTATGTTACAATGTACTCTTTGGGATTGGAAGAAAAGCAATGGGCATTACACCATTTCTGTGTCCATGCCAAGCAGTATTTGTGATGTTACCAAGTGATGCGTACAGAGGGTGATATTCTTGACCTCCTGTTGCGATGGAAACAGTCGTCTTGTCACTCCCAGCAACGATTGGGACAAACATCAATCCATCTGTGTTCTTCTTGTCTTGAGAAATTGTAGAGCTGTTCATCAGACAACAACTAGACCACAACAACATGGAGGTACTTACCACCTCACAAAACACCCAGTTTCCTGACATAAGATTGGAATAAATGTGATAGCCCTTTGCATTGTACTCTTTGTATAGCGTGTACTCAAACTGTCCATCAAACTCCTTTAAAGCTAGTTGTTCCTTGAAAACGGAAAGTACATTCCTTACATTGTTTTATTTGTAGCTAGAGCATCCTAGATTGTGCTGTTCTGTGGCTGTACAACGCTCCAAGCGGAGTTACCTTATTTAGATATGCTTAGTCAGGTTGGTATATCCTGCAGAGGATGGAAAATATCCCCTTAGTCTTATATCCTCCTCTGCAGGTGAGTAATTAGTTTTACCTTGATCAATATAGTCTTATATCCTTCTCTGCAGTCCCCTTGTGTCATCTGTGACTCAAGGGCCCTCTATAGGTTGCATCTTGACAGGTTATGGGCCCTGTCCTGCGCCTTAATTGATCCTTGCTGTTCTCCTTGCTGCTTCCATCGTCTTGGCTTGCTCTTAGCACTTTCACACTCATTCCAATCATTCTAATCACTTCCATTCAATTCCCACTCTTCCATTCATCCAAATCACTCCATTCCTTTCCACTCTATTGCACCCACCGCGTTTACCATGCCTGCATCAAGAGATTCCTCCATCTTGTCCATTTCCACTCTCACCAGCGAAAAATATCGTCTTTGGGCCAATGACATGAAGACCTGGCTACAGATCAATTTGGCAACTGGTTTCTGGCTCTGAGAAGAAGCCAGTGGGAAAACCCGAAGTCTTGGACTCTAAGGGCAATGTCCTCACTGCTGCTACGCCTCCAGACAAGGACAAGCTGGACAGATGGGAGGTCAAGGCTGAGAAGGCTGCTGGAGCTCTCAAGACTGCAATGTCTCATGAGATCAGGGTACTCAATAGGGACGTACTCATTAGGGACTGTGAAGACGATCCCATTGCCATCTGGGACACCCTCAAGGCCTCATTTATCCAACAGTGAACTGCCCCTCGCTTCAATGCCTACCACACGCTCCTATCAATCCAGAAGGACAACTCAGAGTCCCTGGAATCGCTCATTGATAAGGTAGATGAGCAGATTAGGGTCATCCAGTCGCTCTCTCCAACCTCCTTCACTCTGGACAACCTCTATGACAAGCTGGCTGTCATGGCCATCATTAGGGCACTCCTACAGTCGTTTGACGAAGTTATACACACCATCTCAGTCCTGTACAAGTTTGACAAGCAATCTGTGATCCAATCGCTCAGGAACATGGATCAGACAGCGTTCAAACCTCTCTGGGACCTCATCTGCATTCTCAGCAACATCTGGACCTCACAGATCGTGTCCAAAGGCACCCCCAGTGTCTCATAACACTCCTCCCACTCAGACTTCACAAGGTGGCTCATCCAGTCACCCCAAATGCGAGTTCTGCTCTCGCTTGGGCCACATTGAGACCAAGTGCTTCCTCAAGGAGCGCCTGATGCGTCAGGTCAACCCCCCTTCATCCTCCACAGCTTCCCCTGCCACCATCTTGTCTCAGTCACCTCCTGAGGCCCCACAGTCTGCTTCGGCGGCATCAGCAAGTGCTCTCTTTTCTGCTCTCCAGGTCGACTCTCACACTTCCTGGAATGCAGACACTGGTTGCCTCAGCTCATATGACGTTCAATCGTCATTGGATGTGACATTTGAAGCTGCATCGCGTCGAAATTAGGCTGGCTGACGGGTCTGTGGTCTATTCTGAAGGGGTGGGGTCAGGTCCGGTTCAATCCTGTGGTGAATGGCAAGGAAATGGCTAGGTCTTCGTTCCCAATGTTCACTACTAGAAACCTCATGGTTTTATGTGTCCCTTCAGTCTGTACATCGAGGTCAATGAAGTGAGTAATAGACCCAGCTTTATTTTCCATATTGTCTATGTTCCATATCCTTTTGGGCCGTTCCAAGGGCTGCAGCCCAAGGCCCATGCAGTTGGCGAACACAGGTCTTCTGAAGTTGTTGGTGGCTCTGGAGTTGACAAGCCCTTTTATGTCGGCCATTGAGTAACTGGTGCAAATCAAGACTGGAATTCTAAGAGACTGGAAGCGAGTCATGATTACAGAGTTACAATTTATTGCCCTCACCCAGGCCAATGGGTTTAGGGGTCCTGAAAACCCTCCTGATTCCACAGATCCTGGAAGATTATGTCCTTTACTTCATCACTGGCCCCTCTTACTCCCTCAAGCCAGTCCTTTGCTGTTTGCTGGGGGTTCAATGTGTTTGCGGCTTGTGTGGTGGGTGGCTCTTGACTGTAGTAGTCTGTCTCCACACCCTGACTATTGCTTGCAGGTGGCCCCCATCGTTGTTTCTGCTTCCTGGGTCAGGTGCAGTCTCATGAGAAGTGACCTGGGTTGTTACAGTTGTAGCAGATTACTTCCCACATGTCACATCACTGACTGCCTCCCCTCCCTTGTCCTGGTCCCCCTCTCAGTTGGGACAGAGGACATGGGCTGCGGTTTGGATCTCCTACTTTGGCAAGTTGTGCCTGAGACCGATCTGCTGATGTATCCATTGCATTTGGATCATATCATGGGGGAGGGTTGCATGGCAGATTCCACACGGCTCTGGTATTCCATTGTTGATGTCATGGCTGTGCCATCCTAGTGGGAGTCAACAAGTCAAGCCTTGCTCAAAGGTGGATGTATTGTTTGTGGCGCCTCAAGGTGGCTTCTTTCCATTTGTTGAAGGACCTCAGATTGTTGAGCTCATACACCTTGGTGAACAGTTTGCCAGGTAGTCCCACCATGAATCAGTCGATTGTTTGGTGGTCATTGAGTTGGTAATCAGCTTTCCTGGCTAGCTGTTCAAAAGTGGTGATGTATGTGTCAATGCCATCCCTGACCATCCTAAGTCCCTTTGCTACATACAGCAAGATCCAATTTGATAGGCCCCTTGCGTCCTGATTACAGCATAAGGCTGAGATTGAATGGGCTTTCTGGGAAGAACCATGCCAATTTTGTTTCTCACAAATTATTTATAGTAATAATCAAAAAAGGAAATCATATAATCAGCACATGAACTTTGTGCCAAGTTGAGTTGAACTTGCAGGTATGAACTACGACTTTTCCATAAGATGGTGCCATGCAGTAAACTCCAAATCTCAATATATTGTGATATGGAACACCAAACTGTATTGAAGAGCAGGTATTACCAGTGGCCGCTCAGGAGAGACGTTGGGGGCCGTGACTTGGCTAGAGCGAGAATGTACGCGTGAACAAAATGGTAGATGTTGTCACCCATGATCCCGAAGGAAGAACTTGAATTGAGTTGCATGTTTGCATCGTATCAACCACGCGTACAGCCTCAAAGTGAGCCGGTTGAAGTGGCTCTCATCAGCAAAAAAAATAACTGCTCTGGGCTGTGATATGTGTCGATAAGGGTCCAAAACTCGACATGTTCTCATTCATTTCGCTCTCTCACACCGCTCACAAAGCGTCCAACGCTTGAGGTCAGGCTTGGCGCTCTGAGCACTGCACCGCACCCCCACAGACACCATTGAAAGATCCAGATCTGAGCAAATCCCTGTGGGACAACATGCCTTTGCACTGTGTGACCTATGTACAGGATGATATTATCAGTGTCGATCATGTAGAATGCGACATGCCTGTTTGTATGTGAAGCACCCCTCTTTTCCTTCCATTTTACGTGATTGAATTTGCGCATGCCATTGGGCTTTGCTTTTCAAGCTTGTCTGGCTAAGGACTAGGGACTCGTGAGTACAAAGTCTCTCAGCTCAAGCACTCTCCTTAACCAGCCCTTGGAGAGAGCGCACAATCGTCCATAAGACTGTGATGAGGTCTTGGCATTGAAGGCTTCACAGAGGTCCATCTGCAGCCGCTTGAGGGCAATGTTGCTCGACACAGTCACGAGGGAACTGGTGCCATTTCTTTCAGCTTGTCGGATTTGTACTGACAAACCATTGAGGGAGGTTGTTGAGATGGCACTCGGCTAAGGGATAAGTAAGAGATAACCTTAATTTTTGTGAGGGGAGAAGCTGATGTGGCATGCAGAGAAAGGGATAACTATTTTATCACCCCAAATTATGCAGGATAACTACCATCTCAAGAATGTCAAAATATACTTAACTATGAACCCTGTTCATGAATCTTAGAAGTCCGCCTAGTCTGTTTGCGGGCATGGGGCCTATTGAATTGGATCTTGCTGTAATGCTACTTGAGCTTGTTCTTGCTCCAGTATGTTGGAAAATCAGTCTGTGAATCCGGCTGTCAGGGTGTTCCATAGGAATTCATCATACTTGTCTTGCCTGGTTCATACTTTGTTGTTAAGACATTCAAGGAAGCTCAGCATCTGGTTGCTGATAATGGGGCCTTTTATGTACCCCAGAAACATGAGGCATCTCTGGTACACATTTTGTATCACTGGCATATCCATGTTGAGTCCTGCCATATAGGTGTCATTGGGTGAGGAATGATTCGTAATTAGCTTGGTCATCTTTGAAGATAGTGGGAGGTTCACTGATAAGTTTATTTTCTCCCAGCATGGCTGGAGGTACCCCTCCTGCACCTGGTGGTCCTCCTCCTGGCAGTCTTCCTCCTGGTGGTCCTCCTTTTGGCAGGCCTCCTCTGAAGTCTCCTGGCCCCCCTCTTGGTGGGTGTGGAGGTTGGCCTCCCCAGCCAGGAGGGGATCCAGTTGGTCAGGTCCTGTTGCGCGAAATAGGGCGGCGTTATCAGCCATCATTCTGTGACCCATGGCTGGGTTGATGGGGAGAAGGACTTAACCTTGTCATATCAGTATAGTAAGCATCCACTTTGATGTGGCCGTGACAGATAAATAGGCAAGGAGGGAAAGCTTTCATTTGAAAGTGAGGAGCACCAATGCCTTCCCCCACTTCACCTTGCCATCTAAGTGTTGTCTGGATGAGTTTGGCGTGGTCTTCTGCGGTCTCTCTCCTACAGCTCCCAGAGATGAGAAACAGTTTTGCACAATAAAATCTAGAATTTTTACAGAGACCAATTGTGCCAATGGTGGCCTGAAAGAAATTGTACAACTTAGCATTGACAAGGCCTAACCGTGGGAGAACAGGTTACAGTAATACTTACCTAATGCACAAGATGCACATTTCTGTCCACCATATCTTGGAACAACAGCTCCACATCTGTGATGGTGTTGAAGTCCATACACCTGCCATTTGTGTGCTCTCTACACCACCCTAGAATTTGGTTTGTCTGGTTGCACCATCATGGACGTGTCTCCTGCGCAATCTTGTCAAACATCAAGACAACATGGTATTTTCCTTGCACTTCCAATGTGGGCAACAAGCTGTCAAGTGTGGCCACCAAATTGTCCTTTCTCCTCAAACCCTTTCGTCTGATAGAGACCACACCCAGCTTTTCAAACTAAGTCCAGAATTGCCACAATGCTCATGTGACAATCTGAGGCAACAGAAGAATGTGATCCAACTGAGGGATCTTCCCACTCAACATTGCAATGAGTACTTGGTGGTGCAGGGAGATTATTCCTTCATGCCCAACGAGTTTCTTCATGTCATTGGTATGCTGAAGATGAAACAAATTGATGATGTGGTCCTTCTTTCAAGCAATCTTGGTCATGTTCATTAGCCCATGGAATTTGTATGGTGTGTTTTCATTCACACCAATTTTGATTTGGACTAAAATATTTCTAAATTTTGTGTTAGATAGTAACATGTGGCATGGCTGGCATAGACCACACTTGTTGAGGTTGCAGTTTTCACATCTGCATGCATGTAGCAGGAGGGTTCCAGAATGGGAGGAGAACTCCCAGGTTGTGTGCTCCTTGACATGGAGAAGGAAAGGGTATGTGCTGATTCCTGTCTGGCTGGGTGGTGCACTAACAACATGTTGCTTGCACTTCAACTTTTCAGATACATGTCTTGATATGACAGGTGGGCCCAGAGCAATCAGTGGTGATGGGTCTTGAAGTGCAGGGGCAATTGCGTCAGACGAAGGTAATGTCCTGATATATTCAATGTTGTCATTGTTGTCATCTGTGTTCACAGACTGCATGTAAGGTGAAGAAAGTGGTGGGAATGCATTGGAAGGGGTGAGCTCCCTCAACAAGAGATCATCCCCGACAGGCAAGGCCTCAGGTGAGCAATTGGGCAAGACAGAGACAATTGTACACTGTCCTCACCTTTCGGTCACGGTAAGCAACTTATCCATTCTGATGGCCAGATGAGTACATACTGATTCACGCATTCAATTGCTTTCAATAGTCTTTCAAGCTTTCCTTTGAGCAACCCTCCAGTGATACCATCGTCAACAACAAATACATGGATATACCAGGTTAAACCCTCGATGCCCAAGGGTCCACACCGGACGTGATGTGCGATGTCTTCAATGTCAACACCATACCTGAGCAACCTGTTAAGCCCACAGTCAAGATGCTCCCAAGCCTTGCTTGGATCTTCAGGTCCTTCTGCCCAAAGACCAGTTGCAACCGGAGTGCAACCAGTCTTTTAGTTGCCTGGGTTGTACCCACATCACAGGTTCATGGGTATTTTGCAGGGACACAGATCACCGGTCCAGACATTGCTGCAAGGTGTGTCAGCATGTCAACACTGACCTCTGACCTAACAACCACCATGGCATGCTCAGCACTCGTCAACTGACCCTCAAACTGTCAAACAAGTTAAGTTTTATTTTTATTTTTCCTTATCCTTTTACTGACTAAATGCAATCTTTTTTTTCTTCTCTAGGTTTTGAAACAGGTCCTCGCTGTGTGCAAGCACAGTACCACGACACTGCGCTGTTGCACTACAATGGCAACACTGCACTGTTGCACTACAGTGGCAACACCGCGCTGTTGTACTACGTGGCGGCACCTAGTGTTGCCGTGGCTTGGCTCAGCTTGGCTTGGCTCAGCTAAGCACAGCTCAACCAGAAAAAGATGAGCCGAGCTGAGCCATTCCCAATTGAGCTGGCTCCAGCTGGGCTGAGTCAGCTTGAGCCACTCAAAAGTACAAATAGGGAGTTGTACCATTTTGTGTAATCAGACAGTGGCTCAGCGCTCAGGCTCTATGAACTGAGGGACTGAGTATCCTTCCTTGGCTGGCCTTTCCCTTGTCTGACTGTCACTACTTCCCTCCCTCCCACCTGTTCCTCTTGCTTGCGCTGCCCCCCTGCTTCCTCTCCACACTGGCTTGCTGTCTGTGCGCTGTCTGTGCGCCCACGCTGCCTGTGTGCTGACCACTTGCTGTTTGTGTGCTATCCCCACCCCACCCTACTCTGTCATCGCTCTGCACCCTTGCCACCACCTTCTGCGCCCTCGCTCTCTGCCCTCTGGCTGCTGCCACTCTGCGCCTTCGATGCTGCTCTCTGCAATGCCCCTCTGTATCATCGCTGTCGCTGCCCACTGAGCCCTTGCAGATCCTCACTGTCCTCTCTGGGTCCTTGCCGCTGCTGCCACCACCTGTGCCTTTGCTACCTAGGTCCTTGCTGCCACCATCACCCATGTCCTCTCTGCTGCCATCTGTGTCGCCGCCACCGCTCTCTGCACCCTTTCCAGTTTCCACCAGCTCTGCATCCTCTGCCGCCCTCTGCCCTTGCTGCATCCTTGTCGCCGCCACCGCATGCACCCTCATTCCCATCCTCTGCGCTGTCACTGCCGCTCTCTGTCTGTCCCCTTGCTGCTACCGCTCTGCATCCTCGCCACTACCGCTCTGCGTCCTCGCCACTACCACTCTGTGTCCTCGCCACTACCGCTCTGCGTCCTCACCGCTACTGCCCTCAGTGCCATCAGCGTGTCCTTGCTACCACCCTATGTGCACCATCACCACTGCCTTCTGCCCCCCTGCCACCTCATTGCCTTGGACCCTGCTCCCTCCCTTGTGCACACCAGTCCTGGCCCCTCAACACCTTCCACTCCACTCCCTTGCTATGTCACTGCCTCGGACCTCGCTGCTGCTCTCTGCCCCTTGCCACTGCTCTCTGCCCCTTGCTGCTGCTCTGCCCCCTTGCCATTGCCATCTGCGTTGTCGCCACCACTGTCTGTGTCCTCACCGCTGCCTGCACCATCGTCACTGCTGTCCATGTCTCGCTGCCGCCTGTGTGTGCCCTTGCTACTGCCGCCTGCATCATTGTTGCTGTCTGCCCCCTCACCACTGCCATCTGTGTCGTCGTCACTGCAGCCATCTACACCTTGCCCTCTCTGCGTCACCTCTACCCCTCACTGCTGCCCTCTATGTCATTGTCGTTGTCGCTACCTCTGCGTTGTTGTTGTTGTTGTTGCTGCTGCTGCCTCCTGCCCCAAGTCACTGCCGCTCTGTCCCCTTGCCCTCGCCCTCTGCGTCATTGTCGCTGCCACCGCCACTTGTGTCCTCACCCTTGCTGCCTTCTGTGCCGTCCTGTCCCTTCCCCTGCATCATGCCCTTTGCTACCACTGCCACACTGCCGCCTTCCCTCGCCGTTGCTGCCCCTTCCATCTGCGCTCTGTGTCCCTCTCCCTCTCCTTCGCTGCCTCGTACATCTCCAGCTTTCTCTCTTGTCCCCTTGGACCCCCTTCCCCTTTCTGTCTCTGATCCCCTCGGACTGCCATTGCACTCCCTTGCACCCCCTCGGACTGCTGCCACACACTGTCACGCTGCCTCGAACTGCCCTCACACCGCCTCGGACTGCCATCATGCTGCCACTGCACACTGTCACGCCACCTCAGACTGCTGCTGCACACCACTGCACTGCCTCGCCTGCCGCTATACACCGTCGTGCCGCCTCGGACTGCCGTCACACACCCTTGTACAACCCCTCTTTACCCCTTTCTCTTCCCCTCCCCCTTTTCCCTCTCTGGCCACCCTGGGTGAGTCACACAGGGTCTCCTATTTGTATGTAGTTCATTCCTAGGTACAAGTACATGTATATAGCCTTGTCGCAAATAGGTCCTTATTCATACTGCTCATTGATGCCCTTAAGATAAGCCCTCAAGTCCTCAACTGGTTTGACTGCCTCCACTCCCTCCAGCTGTTACGGTTCGGACTGACGGAACGCCTCGGCCTGGAAGTGGACACTGATGTACAAGGGTATGACACCGCGTCAGCAGTATATTGTCATGGACTTAGTAGGATCAGTCAGCCAGGTAAGCTCTGGCGCATGTGATTGTGTATGATACGGCTTGGATCATGCCATGACTCACTACTAGGATAGCTGTACTAGGGTTTGCTCTACTTACGCTATTGGCTGGTAGTACTTGAAAGCCCACATGTACCTGTATAAATAGTTCTGAGCGAAGACCAAGAACGGCATCTTCGAATACCACCTTCTATTCTCGCATCTGTGCTAAGGGGAAGTCCTTCCCTTTAAGTGAGTTGTCCGGCATATCCCCTAGACCAGGGTTCCCATGACTTATCCCGAGTCCCCTGTGGGCAGTGGACTATCCTTTGAATGCAACCTATCACCAAGTGTACCTCTACCATAACGAGCGTGTCGCCAAGCACTATTGTACCTTCTATGCCATTGACCATGACTCTTGGGATGAGCTCAAGGTTACTTCAACTCAACCTATTGGACTACAACAAGGAGACTGACTTGCACGAATAAAAAGCAGGGCCTGAGGAACGTCTATTCCCTCATCCGGCTCATCACCCCACTACTCCAGCGAATAGGAACTATTATCTTTCTAGGATCGTCACACCCCGAAGTGCCTAAGTCAGGCAGACGTCTGTGGTAGATGTTACACCAGCTCTGCTGTTTCTTCCTTCTCTCCAAGCCCTTCAGTGAAACTGAGATCCCTTTTATTCTTTGCCTCAAACTTGAGTATCTGTAAGGCTTCCATGTTGTCTAGTGTAAGGCAGTTCCTCCTGGCTCTAGCTGTCTCCTTGCTTGCTGAGAAGACATGCTCACATGGTACTGAAGTGGCTTGAATAGGGAGTAAGTCCATGGCAAGCTTGAAGAGTGTTGGCCACTGTTTCTGGTGTTCCTGCCATTCCAACTACTGTCATGTCAGTACTCCCTAACAAAATGGTTCATTCTACACACCTCCCAGAACTCAAGAATATTGGCATATTTGACTGGGGCTGCTAGATAGTCATCAAGTTCATCTTCTAAGGTATCTCCCTGTGATCTGTAGGTAGGCATTGAGCCAATACCAAGGCTTGCCAAAGTGGCTTGCATGCCAAATGCTTCAGAAGGTGGAGGGGGTACAGCTGATCTAGTAGGGGCTCTAGATGGTGTGTGTAATGGCCTGAGCTACTTAAGATTTTAGTTTTAGAGTGGCATGATAAATTAGAAGCACTCACTGCTTCAAGGGGGTGACACTTTACATTCTCAGCAACATTTGTTGGGTACTGTTTCTTGAGAAACTCAAGCTTTAACACAGGGTTAAGAACTGTCCACATGGCATGAGAAATTATGCAGCATATTAAAATAGCCACTCACCCATTGAATGCAGATATGCTGGAGTCTCAAAGGCCAGAGTAGAATAGGATTCTATCTTGTCTGCACCTTTTCTAATAATAGGACCAAAATCCAGTCCCTCAGAATCCAAGTCAACACCCAAGGCATTCAGAGACTTTATAAAGCCCTCAAATGCAGTGACTGTGTTACAAAGTGTTGGTGTCTTCTCATAAGAGAGTATTTGCTGATACCAGAAGGGGACCTAATAAATAAATAAATACTTTAGATATACCTCTTTTAAAACACAAGCCCTCTTGATCATCAAATAAGCAGAGGACCACCTTGTCTGCACATCAGAAATTAATTGCAAAGGAGGTACATCTGACTCCTTTGCAATTGTAGAAAACATATCACACCTTTGTGATGAATTGTGGATCTATTATAAATAAGTTAGAAGAAAAAAACAAAATAAAACTCGATAAAAAACATGACAAAAAAACAGAAACAAAGGAAAAACACACATAAACAATAATTTGCTGAAGCTTTTTAACTTGGTCAAAGCCCAATTCAACTGCTCCCTCTAGCATTTCATTGCATGCAAGATTTACAATATGGGCAAAGCATCTAAGAAGTGTCAACAAAAAATACATTAAATAATTTGACACTCACCAAATGTGACGCTGCTCTGCAGAAAACCCAGTATTAGGATAATGCTTCTTTAAATGAGTTTCTAATGCCTCCATCATAGAGCTGTTGTTGGATGCATTATCTGTTGTTATCCAACCAATCTGTTTTAAAAGAGAAATTAGGTGAATTTGTTTTATGAGATAAAATGGACATTACCTTTTTTTCAAGCCTCATCCTAGTAATAATAAAATAAAAGATCTCAGATAACCTCTCTCCAGTGTGAGACCCAGGAAGATAGAGAAATCCAATAAGATCAGGTCTAAGGGTTAGCTTTTGCTGGCCATCTTGAGTCTGGGCCTTCTCCAGCCAGTGAGCAGTAACAGCCATGTATGGCTTGAGGTCAGGGTCAGACCACATGTCTGTGGTAAAAGAGACCCTCCCAAGGCAGCTTTCTAAATACAAGTTTGCCCTCAAGCACTAAGATATAATAATTTAACATTACCTGAATGAGCTGAGACAAATTGTAAAGTGTCTCTGTACAGTTATCCACAATGTGCTTCTGCAGGGTGGTCCTGTGAGGGATGTCTGCATCGTGCAGCTCAGGGCGGAGTAGGAGACAGAGGTGGCGAAACTCTCACTGTGGGCATTATGTGATGTTAAGCCATCTTTTATGCTAATTTAATGAAAAACATATTTCAAAAAAGCTTCGAAAATAAGTGCACAATACATTGTGATCTCATTCACAATGTAGTCCACAATAAATCAGGGGTGACAATGCTCAACACATGCTAATTACATTTATAATGTATCCAGGCATGGGATTTGTGTGTGCTTATCACAAGTCATTCACAATGAACACAATACATGCATTAAAAAGATACTGTAAAATTTATTCTTAATATTATTTACATATTTTCAAGAGTTTCATTGGAACTACATTTGACATGACACCCGATGTTGTGATGTCATGACTCAGTGACTCTTGAAGTTGAGACTCAAGACTCATGACTTGTAGTGTGTGGCCCCTTGGGTTTTTTTCGTACCTGTACCCATACCCGTCAAAACCCTTACCCGCAGCAAGGGGTAAGGGTACCCATCCAAATGGATAAGGGTCAGTAAAGGGTTCTACACCCTTGTGACCTGTGTGTTCAAAAGTACCTATTGTCTGTTTGTTACGTTCCTTCGGGACGTATCAATCCGACTTGGATTAGGAACCGGTTTGCTGAGGTTTGAAGGCCAAACAGAGGCGACGGCGATACAGAAGTTGAGAATGATATAGGAGAAGCCGGTGTTCGGCTTATAGCAGGAAGCTGATGACGACGAAGAGCACACAGGGACAAGGAGCTGAGGCGCAGGAAAGAGAAGGTATTCCTCAAGATATCAAAGCTAAGGAGTTCGTATGCGAACTCCCCTCTACTTGTACTACAAGGGATGGAGCTTTGAAGCCCAGCAACCCTAATACACAGCCGCAAACCCTAATACAAGTATCCAATGGCATAAGGCTCTCGATCAACATCAGTCAGCAGTCACATCAGTCACATCACGCTATCGATCTGGACCAGCCTGGGCACAAGCTCATCCAGGCTCTTCTGGACAAGTCGAGGCAGGCCATGTGCCAGGGTCACGTGGCGGCCATCTCCTACTCCGATGAGGGACTTACATCGTGGTACATCTGGTCGCCATTCTTCAGCCAGTCCAACAACTCTTCCTTGGTTGTGACGCTATATGCATGGCTATCCCCCTTGCAGGGGTACTCCAGGGGCTCAAACGCAACACTGTTTTTTGGTTCAGATACCGTAAGCATGTGTATTTAATACAGTCGTTGTACTACTTGTAAGCTATGAATGTCCCTCCCTATCCCTCTCTGAACCTGTTGTTTACTATGCTGGCATTGGTGTCAATGTCGTGGTGTCACAATGCCGAGTCAGTGTCATAGCGCCGCAGCGCTGTGTTGGTGTTGTGGCCTTGCGGTGCCACATCAATGTCGTGGCCTCGCAGCACCAAGTTGGTGTCGTAGTGCCACAGCGCTGTATTGGCATTGTAGCGCTGGGGCACCGTGTCAGTGTCGTGGCCTTGTGGTACCACATTGGTGTCATGACCTTGTGGCACCGCATTGGTGTCATGGCCTTGCAGCACTGCATTGATGTTGTGGCCTCACAGCGCCGAGTCGATGTTGTTGCCTTGTGGCACCATGTCAGTGTCACCGTGTTGCTGCGCTGTGTTGGTATTGTAGTGTCACAGCGGTGTTATAATGCTGGGCACCATGTCAGTGTCATGGCCTCGCTGTGTCACCTCGACGTCATAGGGTTGCCAGAGTCTGGACTGAGTCGATGCCATAGCCTCACGGCAATGCCATAAGGCTGGGACACTGTGTCAGTGTCAGTGTTGTGGCCTCGCCATGCCATGTTGGTGGCAGCTCCTGGCATGCGGGTGGTGAGGTGGCCTGGCAAGAACCTGTTTGAAACCTAGAAATAGTGCTTTGAGGTCCAGTCCTATAGACTGAAAAAAGACTGAAAACCAGACTGGACTTTGACTGATGGGGACTGGACTTCAGTCACAGTTTTTCAAATTTTAGAAGTCATCAGTCTGCAGTCTGTCTCCTTCTCAATCCATCTTAAAGACTGGTCTAAACCAGTTAAAGACTGGACTTCAGTTCATTTTGGCCTGCAACCACCAAATGGATATTTGATGCCCATTTTTGGCCATGTTGATGCTTGGTAATATGCCATGGGGGGTTTCACCAGGACACAGGTCACTGGACCAGATGAGTTGTCTATGTGACACAACACTCAACACTTGTCAACCATGTTGCTTTTGCCCAGGGACCCTCAAAGAAGCTAAGTGATTTATATTTTTCCTCATCCTTCTAACTAACAACTGACTTCACTGTCATTTCTAGTTTCAAATAACTTCCTTAGGGCATGGAACCGTGGCACTTCGAACACTCACACGGCAGCGTGGCCCATTGACACCAATGACACCGATGTGGTGTAACGACATGGCGCCAGGGCCTTCGACACCCACAGTGGTGCCATGGCCCATTGACACCCACGCAGCACCATGGCCCATTGACACCCTGCCCACAACACTACGGACTTAGCTTACACAGTAGTACACTCTGTAACATTACTGTAACTATACCAAACATAAGTAATAAAGAATGATTTGATTTTTGAGTGCATGGGTAGGGTTACCTGGGCCACATGTGCACAAATGACCAGTAAAAAACCGGAGTAAAACCAGTCTTAACCAGTTAGTGACTGGTCTATAAGGTGACTGGTCCTGGACTGATGCAAACCAGTCTTGGACTGGCACTAACCAGTCTGGAGTGGTCCAGTCTAAGAAATTGAGTTTACCATCAACATTTAGACCAGTTAAGGTCTCAGTCTTTTGAAAATGTGTCAAAAAGACTGGACCAGACTGGACCTCAAAGCACTACCTAGAAAGGAAAAAAAAATGAAGTTAAAGTTAGTTATAGGTTAGTTGAAAACAGGAAATAACTTAGCTTGAGGGTCCAGTTGACAAGTGCTGGTGTCAGATTGTTGTTGTGTTGATGCTGACAGTCAGTGTTAAACATTGAAGTGTACCTGCAAAAACCTGCAAACCCATTGTTGCGCAGCAATTAGTGTTGGGGAAGTTTGGTCTCAGACTGACCCAAACCCAAACCGTTTAAAATGGTTTGGGTTTGGAGAATCCTGGCTCAAACTGAATGGTTTGGTTTCCAGTTTGGTCCCAAACCCAGTTCAAACTGAACTGAACTGATTAAGAAAAAATATAAATAAATATTTTATAAGTGCTCAATAAGTGGTTTGGTTTGGTTCAAACTGAGTTTGAACCAAACCAAACTGAATTTAAACCAAATTTGAACCAAAATCAATGGTTTTTGGTCTCAAACAATTTGAAACAAAGTCTTAACTGATGAATTTGAACAAAATCAATTGTTTTTGCCTCAAACCAAGGTCTTAAGTGGTTCCTTAAGTGGTTTGAACTGAGTTTGAGCCAAACTGAACTGGACCAAACCAATTAAAGACCAATTTAAAACACTTATTCTTAATTGGTTTGAAATGGTTTGGAATGGTTTGGTTTGGTTTGGAACAGTTTGGTTTGGTTTGGTTCAGTTTGGGTTCAGTTTGGGCAAATTCTAATCAGTTTGGTTTCCAGTTTGGCCAAAATGGCCCCAAACCAAACCAAACCAAACTTCCCCAACACTAGCAGCAATGCACGCAGCTAACAGGAATGGTGTTCTCACCTTTGAGTAGGTAGAGAGACTATAGCAGTGGAGAGAGTGCACAAGTGAGTAAGAGTGTGAATGTCTATTCTCCTCCCTCCCCATGGGAGGATATTTATACTCTATGGTCCTACCCTGACCATTTGCATAAAAGTGATGAGTACAGGTGTCCACAATATTGTGTTTTTACACACACCTGATGTAAACTACCACTTCAAGATAGCAATAGGGCTTCTCCTTCCCAGAGGGTGTATTGCACCCGCTATAGTACGTATCCTGACTACCATAAGAGGAAACTATACTATCATAGTGTCGTAACTGCTATAGATAAGGTCCTTACATGCTTATCATGTTCCAACACCCATGACACGGGTAACAGGTTTTGTGAGGGTCACAAATTCCATACCCGTACCCGCCCAAACCCCCGGGCCAAACCCACCCGCGTACAGAAACCCTTGCCATTCACTAGAAATGGGTGGTGAGGCCAGCAAGGATGGACACGTCAAACGAAGTCAACAGACTTTCCCATGCCACATATTACACCCACATCTTGATGTGTCGCCTGGTTGCAGCTGATGGAGTCTATTGCCAGTTTTGACTCACAGGGCTGCACTCGAGCTGTCAGTGTGGATGTGAAAACCAAGCATGATCAATACATGCTCAGATCTGGTCAAGAGGGGAGCGAGGGAGCTGAGTATGAAATCGAGGAGTTGGGAGTTGAGAATGTAGGAAAGGAAGGGAGCAAAGTCGAAGAATGGGAGAGACAGGGGAAATGGTGAAAAAGATGAAGGAAAAGTGGGTGGCAGTGGTATAGGACACTTGAGGCTGTCGGCGTCGTAGTTGGCGGACACTCAAAGGACCTTGGAATGTTGTAGTTCTAAATTGAGGATGATGCAAGCAATGAGGGGCGTCTGGTGATGGTGGAAGAGACAGATATACAATGAGGTAAGGAGCGGCAGTTTTGCAGACAAGATGAGGGAAGGAAGAAAGGTGAAATAAGGCAAAACAAAGCAAGTGAAAGAAAATGAGTGGGCGAGTTGGTGGCGATGTCTGAGACAGGTGATGACTCAGCGGGGACCAAAACAAATGGAAATGGCCAATTTCGAGGCCAAGGGCTGAGCTGTCCTTACACCGTTGTATGTGCTCGAGAGCGTGCGTGCAAGTAGTCGCGGACAGAGTGTGGACAAGGAGGGGTTGGGGTTTAAAGGACAGCAGTCAAGAACCAACGCACAAGTCGAGACACAAGAACTGAGCAGAAGTACACAAGTGAATATGATTTGGAAGAGAGAGAACATTGACAGAAGGAGGATGGAAGTGGTGAACACATGAGGGAAGTAGTTGAGGAACACACGAAGTTGGGAGTGTCGGGAATGTGTGTGATGGAAGCTGGGGGATCGGAAAGGCGGTTTGAGGGGTTTCGGGATTGCGCAAGACATTTGCACGGGATCAAACGAGTCTGAGGGGAGGATTTCGAGAGCGTGGGAAACAACCGATATGGGCATGAAGTCGAAGGAGTGGAGAAGAGCCAAACATGAGAACTGAGCCCAGAGGTCCTCTACAAAGGTCAAGCAACAATCTCGAAGGAAAGACCTAGAGACAGGGCAAAAGAATTAGTAGTATGAGATTGAGGAGTAGAGATGAGAGTCAATCTTGAAGATGTTGAGGAAAAGAGCATGGAGAAGGTGACAAGTCAGATATCTTTGTTTAGACCTGACCTAGACAAGAAACCAAAATCACACGAGAGGGAGAGAGGGAGCTTTCAGAAAGCCTTCCCAAACATGTGCATGCGACCCAATTGACAATGCCAGCACTAGTGTGAGGGACACAAATGTGAGCCAATGCAGGCACTCAATTTTCTTGCGCACATTACCTTCGTCTACTATGCTCTCGCCTCATCTACTACACCCCCGCCTCTGTTCCAGACCTAAAATAGTGAGTTGACGTCAAGAAATACTGGAAGGTCACACACTCGCAGGCAGTAGATGCTATTCCAAATCGTCATTTACCTTCTGCAAGTGGGTTGGAAGTATTTTGAAGAGAAGGTTGTCTGCCCTGCAGAGAACTTAGTGTGTAGCCTTATTTTGGGCGCTGTGGACTGTCACTGACCCCTTCCTAGATGTGATGCCTAGGCATCCGCATGGGGATCGAACTCCACGCTCAGGTCATCATTTCTCGCTGTGGGAGGTGACTCTTCGACAACCCCCTCGGACCATGGCATCTCATATTCCCTCGAGATGAACTTGCGCCAGTGCCTGGAAGGGAGACGGTATAGAGTGATAGAAAATATTATTCTGTTTAAAAATGCGCACCCCATCTCAATCTTCAATATCATACTCGCTAAGTGAATGACTTCGAGACTTGTCCAGGTTGGGCATCACGTGATAATAGACCAGTAAAACTATAATAAGTAAATGCTCAGCTGACACAATGAAATATAATGATGCGCAGAGAGCATCACGACAAGATCCCCTTGCTGCCTGAGACTATGTGAAGGACCCAATCCCTTGAGGTTCAGCAGTTCATCATGATGCATCCAATAATTCTCCTTGATTGATCCCAAATCCGCCCAGAACCTCAGAAAGAGCATTAACTAGATTGAAGCCACTCATAACAATGATGCCGCCTCTGCAAGGATAGGCTCAGACGCGGCAATGCCACATATAGTATCGATCCCATCTCCAATCAACGTGCAGATGCATATGTGGTTAGATATTTGCTCTTGTTCTTTTTCCACTTGGTTGCTAGGTGTAATGGAATGTAGATCGTGCTATTGATGTCCAGAGGCAACCGCTGCGACAAAACAGCACGATTCTGAGCCTCTGACAGCTTATCTGGGAATGTTCTGCAGAGTAACTTCAGGGAAGCAAAGTGGACCAACTCGCAGTGTACTTGGTCATCGCCATGATCATAAGTAGTGTTGCGGGAACTCGCGGCTATTCCCGGCTTAGCCGAGAGCCATAGCCGGGTGTAGCCGAGCCCGGACTCAAATCCCAATTTGGTTGGGTCTGTTTCAGCTTTGCAACGCTCCAGTCTCGGCTCGCCAGGTGGCTAAGCCACTTACAAGCAGTGAAAGTCACGTCGCAGAGTGCGAACTGCGATTCAACCCAATCACCTCCTCATACAGAGCACCCAGCGCCGCTCCTTCTTTTTTTTTTTGTTTTTTTTTGGATCCAAGCACCGCTTCTTCATCATGGCCACATGGTCTACACCCCCAAACTCAAACAACATGCCCACTGGCATATCCCTTGGGACTCCAGTACACACTCGCAGTTCGACTACTGGCTTTCTCAACACAAAATACCTCATGCGAGATGAGATCTATAATGCCATGTCACATGAAATGTCCCCTTTTTTTCTTGGTCCCATGCCTCCTCAATTATTTCTCTCTACTTTTCTTCCGAGTTCGAAAGTGCCGTCCTTCAAGTTCAAAGTGGGCATGTTTGATGCTCTAGCCAGCCTTCGGACTGAGGCTCTCATGTACAAGGTATTTGTGAGTAATTGATCCCTCTCAGAGCTTTTTCGGTACTGAAAAGAATCCCTCAGATTGACATCGTTCAACCATACCTCAAGACACTCTATATTCGCGACACATCACGTTCACCAGACAGGGCTACCACCAGCCTGTCAGTTTCCCTTTCACCCGATTGTACAGTTTACGACCAAGCGCACAAAAACATCATCGGAGCCAATTCCGCTGTCAGCGACATCTGGATCGAATTTAAAAGCAAAGCGGAGGAAGATGCCTTCTTGGTCAATTTCCCAGACAGAGGACAGTCCGTTTCAAGTTCCAATCGACTCATGAACCAAGGTCCGAAAGGGGTCTCAACAGCCAGACAGATCACTGCGTACGTGGCTCTGCAACTTGACTGCCAGTTCCGTATGCATGTTTTCAGTATCCTTGTCGTCGAGGATTACGCACAACTTATTCGATGGGACCGGAGTGGCGCAGTCGTCACCGCACCCATCTACTACCGACGAGATCCCGAACTATTAGATTTTTTTATCCATTATGACCAAGCAGGGAGACAGGAGCGAGGACACGACAACAGCATTCGCAAAGCCACACCAGAAGAGACTCTGAAGGCTGTTACTGCTGATGATCAATTCCGTATTACTCAGGACCTCTTCGTCGTCACCATCCCTCGTCATACATACGAGCCTGAGTCAGGTTGCGGCAACTTCATCATCAAACCACCTGTTTGCCGACTTTATACGCCTCCTGGCCGCGCGACCCATACCTCCATTGCCTTTGATATCGAGAGGAACTCTGTCGTCTTCTTCAAGGATTCTTGGAGGGTCGCCTGCAATGGAATGGAGAGAGAGGGCGACATCTACAAGACTCTTAATAACGCGGAGATACCCAATATCCCTCACTGCGCAGCCTCCGGTGACGTTGGCGTGGACACCTACCACTCTACATGTACTGGCCGATTTGCTAACGAACCTTGGGCACTGAAGTCTACACACGAATTCACTCGTCACCGTCACCATCAATTAATTCTTGACGATGTTGGCAAAAAATTAAATACCTTTCGATGCAGTAGGGACATGGTACGTGCCGTTCACGCGGCATTGGTCGGTATGTATATGGCCCTCTTTACTGTTGACTGCTGATCAACTATTTTTCTAGCTCACAGGGACGCTTTCGAGAAGTGCAAGATCCTTCATCGCGACATCAGCCCCAACAACATATTATTGACAGAGAGCGCTGACTTCGATGGTGGGTTACTCATCGACTGGGACCTTTGTAAACAGGTCGACCCAGGTGATCCATCTGCAGGGAGTGCTCGCCAGGCCGCCCGTACGGTATGTTATTCCAGTCCTTCCACCCAGCACTTTCTTAACGATGACTGTTTTGCAGGGTACGTGGCAGTTCATGGCGGCGGACCTCATCGAGAACCCCAACATTAATCAAACTTTCGTTCACGACATCGAGTCTGCCTTCTTCGTCTTACTGTGGATGGCTCTCCACTATCTCCATTGCAGTTGGGGTGTGGATGGCCTATCTAGCTTCGTCGACACAGTCTTCAATCCACAGGTCTACGGAAACACGGGAGGACTGACGAAACTCATGTTCATGCGTGGTGACCAAGAACTGAACAAACTCAACTTTACTGACAACGTCCCTCTCGCGGGGCTACTGCGCAATTTGAAGGAGTTACTCTCCGTTCGTCATAGGGATCGGCCAACTTATGCTCACAAGTCCAACATAAAGGATGTGATCCATCAAGCTCGGGGAATCGAACCAACTTCGAAGCTGGCCGCTGTCGATGATCAAGCATTCAAAAGTGTACTGGCAGACTACGAATTTTATATGTCGGCCCTTGACAATCACACTTCCGCTATCCTCACCATCAAACAAGCCATCGATAAAGAGAACGCTTGGCCAGCCTTTGAACCTGCCAATAGGCAGAGGCTTCTTCTCTCACATGCAGTGAAGCGGGGTTTACGTTCGGGCTCCAAGAGATGCAGGGAAGCCGCACTGGAGTGTGAAGGTGGAGACCTCATGGAACGGCAGTCCTTGCCAAAGCGAAAGAAGATCCTTCCAAAGCGAAACAAGTCCCTGTAATTGATCGTGTCGCGTTTTTTTATGTACTGTATCACTCATGTCTTAGTGTCTGTTGTAATTCCTCACGTTGCGTGCAATGAATATTGGCAGTCCCTTCGATTGATCGCATCGCATTTTTTTATGTATCACTCATGCCTCACATTCCCCCGTGCGACTTGCAGAATTCGGCGGTCCCTTTAATTGATTGCGTTGCGGTTTTTTTTATGTATCACTCCATGCCTCATGTTCCTCTGTCCATCCTCCGTCCAATGACTCTCAGAATTTCGGCAAGGTCCGAGCGTTCGCTTATAGCGGAGGCCCACTTTTGTCGCCCTCGACGACATCAATGCCCCCCCGATGTGTTCCCAAGGCTCCGAAAGCAAAGGCCGTCAACGACGTCCCCTCAGACCCACAGGAAGGCTCTCCAGCTCCAGCAGCCCCGGTACCCTCTGGTCCTTTGACTGGCCAGGCTCGGCGTACTCATTCCCATGTGCCGGTGAGTTTGATAACTCAGCTTTGAAGATTATGGCTCTGGAAACTACCACTAGTCTACTGTTACGAAGACCAAAGCTGCCAATGATGTCCCCGCTGGCACAGACCCTCAAGACTCTTCAACTCCTGCTGCTCTGGTGCCCTCTCATCCGACTGGCCAGCGTCGGTCTACTCGGACACGTCTGCCGGTGAGTTCGATATCATTCTAACATTGCATCGACGACTACAAACCTGCACTTAAGCCTGTTGACGACGACAACGAAGAATTCGAGCTTCCCGACGTTGATAGCGACAGTCCCGAGGTTGAGCCAACGCTTGATCTCTCAAAAGGATTCCTTACCCCACAATCTACTACTCTTGGCACCTTAGACTCCGACACTTTGCCTCCTGTCAGCGATATGGAGCACTTTTTTGACGAATTTTATAATGAGGATGGCGAGATGATGAGACGATGCAATGCGTGTTTGTAAGCCATCTCATTTTGTATTACTGGTGCCGTGGTTTTGATGAAGCACTAGGAAGGAGGGCCTTAGTGAAGAGAATGCGCATTCTTATGGCCCGAAGACGGGTAGTAGTAACCTTCGGAAACACTTGCTTGTGAAGCATAAGGCCTTGTACATGGACACTGCCAAGTAGGGCTGAACACGAGTGCACCCTTGAGTAACCTGCACCCTTGCTCATGAGTATTTTGCATCATTAAAGTGATACCTGGATCCTTATGAGTATTGACTCATGAGTACCAAATACCCATGAGTATACTCATGAGTACTCACAGACCCATAAGTACTTGGGGGTACTTGTGGGTATGAAGCAGAAAAGTAACAGAAATCATAATATAATCAACCAATATGTCAGTAACCCTCAGACTTCCACAAGTACTTGTAGGACCTGTCACAAGTACTTGTGCAAGTACTCATAGTTTATGTTGAAATCAATACCTGCACCCTTGGAAAACCCTTGACCATGAGTACTTGTAATTCATGAGTGCAACCCTTGTGAGTATTCCCACAAGTAAACCCATAGCCACCCATGAGTTACCTGCACTCGTGTTCAGCCCTACTGCCAAGACGCACAACTGGAAGCACAAGTCTTTAGATACGCAAGCCAAGCCTGCCAACCTGGGAGACATGCCTGAGCGTGTGCTTCCAGAGTACAGTTATAACGTATTCATCCAATATCTCATTCGCTTCATCGTCGCAGATGACCAGGTAAGTGTTTCCCTGCTTGACTTCCATCTTAACTTCATCTTTCTCGAACCCAGTCACTTCGTGTGGTCAACTGCCCTGAATTTCGTGATATCTGTTGGCTTCTCCGACCACAACTTGAACACATCCCGCATCGTGACACAATACGTGAACGAATTACCGTTGAATGGGGGCACGCCTTCAAGGAATTGCGCACTGAACTCGCTGTAGGTTATCTCCTTGGTGCTGAGCGACGACGAAGTTATATTAACCTGTAACCGTACTGCTTTAATTGGCTTTCATCGCCTCACGGGTGCACATACGGGTACAAACATTGCTGAGGCCATCTTGTCTCTCATTGATCGCGCCCATATTACATCAAAGGTATGTGACCGTGTATCGAAACCAACAACCTTACTGAACACTGTAGATTGGGCATTTCACTCTTGACAACGCCTCAAATAATGCGGCCGCTATGAAAGAGTTGGAGAAATTGCTTGCCGCCGAGCGCGAGTTCGCATTCGATCATCTTAACAATCGTATCATGTGCTACCCCCACGTCATCAACATCTGCACCGCCCACATTGTCGCCGCAAGTACTTGAGTCAGCAGGAAATACCTGGATAGTAACGGTTTGGATGGTGATGACAATGACAATTTTGATCCTATTTACCCTCGTCATCACACGGGGCCTGAACTTGATGATGTGTTCATCGCATCGCAGCCGCCAGAGCGTCGAGCATGGCTTGGGAGTCTGAAAAGCGATCCCGTCAAACGCGTTGCGGATATTGTCTGCTACATACGTGCATCGGATGCCAGAAAGCAGACATTCGCGGGGATCGTCCGGCTCTGTACCAAGGATGACCCTGAGTTATGCAAAAATAAGCCACTCGAACTCATTCAGCATGTCAAGACTCGATGGGATTCGGTTTACCTCATGCTTGAGCGTTTCCGTTTTCTTCGAAAGGTAAGTTAGATGTCCTCATGAACGGTCAGTACTACTAATTCTAGACATTAAGGCCGTAGATATGTATTTTGCTAACGACTCGGCCCTCGAGTCTATGAAGTTAAGCACTACCAACTGGGAGCTGCTAGAGGGCATAGAAGTCGTCCTTGAGGTACGTTCTCCAAACACCCTTCACACGTCACATTGACCTAATTACAACCACGAGGCTGCACACGTGGTCCTGCAAACTATGTCATCTGAATCAACGCCGGTCTTGTGCGGTGCCATTGCTAGTTTCGAACTACTCATGACTAAATGGGAACGACTGGGCGAGGAACACCCGGAACTACGGTATTGGACACAGATCGGTTTGGTTTGGGTGCGAAAGTACTACAAGCGGATGGACGATACTGACGCCTACGTCATTGCCCTGGGTGAGTTTCTGTTTTCCGGGTTATATAGTCGCTGAGTCGCACGACACAATTGGCTCTGCAGTCCTCAATCCTTCCATACGTTTCTCATGGATCCAGCGCGAGTGGGATTCAGAATACATCGAGAGGTCTAAACGGATCATGCTCAACCTCGCAAGTATTTGACTTTTTTTTTCCCATTCTTGCATTAACCATCTGTCCCAGATGCGCAAGTATCGCGAACAAGACCCGTCTATTGTGCAGCCCGCTCAAACCGTTGCCCGTCCCAAGCTTCCATCGTACGCGAAGACGTCGACGTGCTTCAAACTCAAAGATCACCCTATTTACCCCGGGCTCGATAGTTCAGAACCGATGGGGGCTGTTGACGACGAATTTGCAAAGTACATCTCGGGTCCATTGACGTCAGACAAGACCGACATCCTGGTCTACTGGGAGGTAAGTCCCATATCCCACTCAATCACGTTAGCACCGACGACTCGTGCTACCGTCAGGCCCACAAGTCAGAATTCCCTACCCTCTTTGCCATCGCCATGGACTACCTTCCGATTCAGGCGTCTTCTGTCCCATGCGAGCATGTGTTCTCATCAGCTTCGGAGACCGATACCAAGAAACGAAATCGGATCACCGCGGCCTTAATGGAGGCTCTGCAAATGCTGAAGTTCATGCTGAAGAAGCAGCGTCTAGACTTTATGGCCGGTTGGATGACCCCGGAAGATGCGATGCTGGGAGCGACCAGGACGGAGGAAGACTCTCAGCCGATGATCACGCTCGATTCTTTGTTGGATGGGGACGTCGAAGCGGCAAGGGATGAGCTACTTGGTGATGATATGAAGAACTACGACACTTGAACTCATACATATTACATTCCCAATACTTGTACCTCGATAAGCTCTGAAATCGCGATCATAGATCATAGATGCTCTCTTATTGGTGGGAAACTGTGGGAATGCCCTGTCTGAGTTCTAACTAGCACTGACCGTTGTTTCTCCCTCGTTTTTCTCGCCGTTTTCCGTTTTCACCCTCTCACTTAAATCTCTGTTTTTTTTCTTCTTTTAATTTGTACTTCTGGGGTCGACCCAAAAATTCCTATCTCCATGTCGGATTCAGACAGGACACATCTAAATAGGCAGCAGCCTAGTGTAGTTCACATACGTGGAAGGTATAGAATGGGGAAGTTACTGGGCTGTGGCACTTCCGGTGAGCCATTCTGATTCAGGCCTTTCAATTTTTCTCAACCCTCTAGGGGATGTCTACCTAGGACGGGATATCAAAACGGGGCAGGACGTCGCCCTCAAACTTGAACATATCCAAACGTGAACTCCTAGGCTCTATCATGAGCATACTGTCTACAAGGCCCTTGCTAACGTGCCAGGCATCCCTGCCGTGCATTGGTATGGTAGAGAGGTCCCCTACAACGTGATGGTTCTCGATCGCCTTGGCCTTACGTTAGAAGAGGCGATAACCAAGTGCCACGACATAAACTTGGTGTTCTCGTATGCCAACCAAATGGTATTTTCCGTCTGATCCGCGCTCCGGATATATAGCTCATAGACCCGCTCTTTTTACAGCTTTCATGTCTTGAATCACTACACGAACGAAGCTACATCCATCGAGACATCAAACCTACAAACTTCATGACAGGCATTGGGGAGCTGAACAGCCGGGTATTTCTGATTGACTTCGGCTTGGCTCAACGCTTTCGTGATCCCTCTACCCGTCGACACGTTCCGCTGGTTTCTGGACTCAAGATCGTGGGCACCATCACCTTTACCTCAATCAACAGTCATTCAGGGAAGACACAATCACGCTGCGACGATCTTGAATCACTTGTCTATTGTATAGTCTACTTATGTCGTGGTCGCTTACCTTGGCAGGACATCATCAAGGGGCGTTCCATTGAGCAGTATGGAGCGTCCGTTCTTGAGAAGAAGATCGCCTCGATCAATACTCTTTGCCAAGGCCTACCTGCACCCTTCCTCACATTTACAAAGCATATCCAATCGCTCGGCTTCGATGAGAAGCCGCAGTACGACTACCTCCGCGCTCTCCTCACGCAATGCTCGGCTCATGGATCGAATGAGGACGCGTCAAACCCCGTTACCGCAACACCTTCCTTCAGCAAACATAGCCTTCCTGCTAACTGCTCCTTGCCATCCAGCGGCCGAATGTGAGTCATATTTTTGTTACTCGGTGTCGCCTGAGTTGATGACGAGAACGCGCAGTTTACGTTCATCTGGACGCTCGGCAAATGTTCCCATGATTACAAGGTCATCGTTGGCGCGTTGAGGGTGTATTTTGACTGGACATATACCTTGCATGTTGTATCCTTCCCCTGTAGTTTGTATATCTTGCTACGGCGCTATGTAGGGACTTTTAAAAAATTAGTTACATTTCGCACGCGGCTTATTGTTTCGAGCGGGTGGCTCGAAGCAAATTAGCCGTGAATTTTAGCCGGGGCTCGGCTCCAAATGTAAGCCCACATTATGGGCTTGCATGGCTCGGCTCAGGCTAGCTCTGGCTCCCGGAGCCCCGCAACACTAATCATAAGTTGTGCCCCACCTGTCGAAAGGTGAGAAACCCGGAATATACAATAAATTACGGCTCACAATGGCCTTCCCATGTGGGCAATACACTCCAACAAAGTGACATCATCAAGGGTCTTGTACTTGTCAAAGACTTTGCGGTTCTTCATGAGTTGGTCAAAGCCCAGATATATGAAGGGTGTGGGAGTTTTGAGTTCGCCATCATTCATGTGGTGGGAGGCATCACGACCATGAGGCGGAGAAAATTGAGAGATTTTCCAAATAGTGGAGAGGAAAAATGTGAACAATGACACATCTGAGAATACCCTAAGTGCCTGACGAAGTTCAACAAAATGGCTCTGTATTCCGTCAGTTGAAGGGCACTGTCAACGGATGGGCTTTGTCAAACACAATGAAGATCTTTGGAAGTGTTAGCTTTTCTGTTGAAGGGCTCTTGGAAGGACCATCATCTTTGACTGGATTTTGAAGCTCCTTGGATGCAGCTATCAAGCCCTGGTCCTTGTCATCAACTTGCTCTTGTCGCTCAGGATGTTGCTCAGGATGTTGCTCAGGATGTCCTTCTTCAAAATGACCCTGATGAGTTAGAAATAATTGAGAGAACACAGGTATGGCGTACCTCTGCCTTGTCAACCTCATGGCAAAAGTTAACTCTTTGAGCCTGGAGGAACCCATAGTTTGCCCCTCTGACATGAATTTTTGTAGCACCATAATTTCTTTGATAGAGCTCTGCACACAGTACACTTTAATATACCACCAGTGTGTTTTCGTCTGGGAGAAGTCTTTCACTAGGCATGGCAAATGAACAGAGGTTCAAAGTACTGGTGACAAATGACAAACCTCTTCATATATGCTGGAAATGGGGATCTGAGCTCTATATGAGCGATACACAGTCCCATGTATCTGATGAAGATAGGTGAGTTCTCTGCATTCCAGGAAAACAGCAAACAAAACACACTGCACGATAGCAGAGCAAACTACTGAGTTAGGCGGAGCTTGCCTTACAAACGGCTTCCTTTTCCCTATAAACAACACAGCAATCTCCCTGCACCAGGGGATATAAGGGAAATCACCCTTCAAGTTGGGGTTGGGACCAAGGCAGGTGTTGAAATATGCAGAGACCAGGAGGGTGTAGCCAGCGACTTGTATAAGAGTATCGAATACCTCTGGTTGAGAGGCACTAGGTAGGAAGAATGCATCTTCGACATCTACATATGGGGGACAAATCATGTTCTCATGTATAGGCGATTCTGCATTAAAGTTGTATGTGATGGTTTGGCAAGGCCACCTTCCCCAGAGATAGCCACATACACTGCCAGTCCTGGTCTAACACACCGAGAATGGTGATTCAGTTATTTGTATCAAAGGCATAAAGAGTGTGCACACATACAGGATCCCTGAGGTGGGAACGACAATGAATGACCATTAATATTGTTGATGTTGACAAGGAGGCCTAGAGCAAGAGCCAAAACTCTACTAGAACTTGCCTTAAATACAGCATCCGCAGGGAATAACTAAATCTTAACTCTCCAGTGGAACCTAGAGTCATTCCTCAGCGTAATAGGCTGCTAGACTGCAAATTGGCAGTGGACTGTCAATCAGATGAGTGCCTGAGCACCCAAGAACAAAATGCATTGTTGTCAGTTTCTGTGAAAGAAGCCACCATAGATCCCTGCGTTCATTGTTGCGCTCTGATGATCATAGAATATGGATTCTATTGTTGTACTTTTCTGGACTGGTTCACCTTTGCAGAGGGTCTGTCTGTGTAGACTCGGAATGGAGCGTCTGTGGAAGCAGAAGCCGAGGCCGAATGGTGACACGCACGACGGCCAATTGACTGTGGAGCCCTCGACGTGGAAACAGTGTGGAGGGAGCCTGAGGGTAGCCTGAAGGAGATGTGAGTGTACAGGAACCTCAAGGGGTGCCAATCACATATCACAACCCTTTACTAACATGCTGTTTGATAACCTGACAAACAATGGAGTGTCTAATCAAGTGTTTAATAAGACTTGCGGCTGTGCACTGTACCGTCCAACAGGTACAGTTCACCTGTCTGTCGTCTGTCAAGTCAGGTTTTTGGAGTCCCAATGCCGTCATATGGTAGACGGTGTTGTACTTGAGTGTGAGAACAATGAGTGAGACTAGAAACACATGCTATTACCTAAGGTGGCGAGACAATGTCACAGCGAGATGACATGAGTGGTCTTGCCCTTCGAGTGTCCCAGTTTGGGCCTGACCTCTGATCACGCAGCAAACAGTAGCAGCCGGGCATCGTGTATGATGGCATTGAAGGAACACAGGGGGTGTCTGTGAAGATAGAAGTTGAAAAGAGAGAATAGAGGTGAAGAATGTGGGGACAAGATGACGAGATGCCGCAGGCACAGATTAAGTTGGGAAGGGAAATGTGGGGATCCAAAAAAAAAGAAAAAGGGAAATGTGGTCAACTCAGAGTGAATTGACAGCTTCAAAGAGACTGGTGATAAATGAGGACAGAGAAAAGTAGTCACGATGGCAATTCAATACAGTCTGATACAGTACTGAATGAGAGTAAAACCAGCACAAATGGGTAGTTTCGAGCCTGGTGCAATGGGCATGACATTATCTTTCAGCCACATCGGTATTGTAGTAGAGTATCTACATAGACACCCTTAAGCAGAGAATACATACTTGTAAGCATTTGGAATGAACACGGTAATCAAGGCAAGAAGGACCATCATGAATGGAAATTCAGACACCCCACACCCCACATTTTCCTGCCACAGAGACTTCCAGACCAAGCTGAATACGCTCATGATGGAGAGATTTGTCATCAGCGCGCAACACCCAGACACCTTTCTAGCTCCATCACACGCTGCAAAACTGACTGGAGTTTGGTGTGGCATTGCATACGATGTCCCAAACTGTGACAATCTATACAATATATAAAGCACGGATGTGCACTTTGCTGACACATAGAATGCTGACACAGATTCCTTTCGTGGACGTGCCGCGCTCTCCCACCGCTCAGATCGCTCACAGATTGTGATGTCTGGCTGTGCGGTTCCTACCATGAGGTCTCCAACAGTCTCCACCACTGTGATCATCGTTGTTCAATGCAGCCCGATTTTCTCTTCCACACCCGTTTCTTCTCCATTTGCTGTGAAGTCTTCAACGGTTTCAACGACGCCTGCCATAACTTCGTTCCTCGTGTTCGATGAAAGTTTTTTCTATTCGTTCTGAGACATCCTTGCCGGTTCCTACCATGACGTCTCCAACAGTCTCCACCACTGTGATCATCGTTGTTCAATGCAGCCCGATTTTCTCTTCCACACCCGTTTCTTCTCCATTTGCTGTGAAGTCTTCAACGGTTTCAACGACGCCTGCCATAACTTCGTTCCTCATGTTCGATGAAAGTTTTTTCTATTCGTTCTGAGACATCCTTGCCGTCACATGCCGTCTCTCATGGTTCACTCCACTACTTTGCTTTTTTCGATTTCGTTTGCCTCTTTTGATCGTGTAACAATAAAATAGGGGCCTATTTCATTCTCTTCCTCGAATTCGCCCTTTTTGTATGATGCCTGCTCGTCAGCCCCGCCAACGTCGTACTCGTGTGCAAGGACAGTCGAATTCAGTGACTCGGGGCCCTGATTTGGAACCGGTCGACGGTCAACATTTGTCCCCGGCTCATCTCTCACAGCGTCACCGACGGCAAAGAGACGGTCACACCGTGCAGGAGAATGGAGTTGATTCTACGCAAGACAACAGTGGTTTGACTCCCGCTCAAATTTCACAGCGACGCAGACGAGAACGTGAAAGAAACGCACGCGTCACTGACGCCCCCTCCCTTTCTTCGGCGCCCGTGAACCGTCGACAGGAAGAACAAGAAGACGGGAGACGAAGACGGGTACGTGAAACAGTACACTTTCACATTGTTGCTCACAACATACGACAGCGTGTCGCACCTTATTCGACAACGTCGCGCACGCGACGACGTAACACAGGCGTACGCACCGTTCGTCCACTTCTCATGTGCATCTCTATTCCACGTTCACTCCCCATCAGTTTCGGTGTGCCCGTCACGTTCCCGCTGCTGATGAAGTCAGCGAGCATTACTTGGGATCATTCGACCACCTGTGCCCGTACTGTCATGCTATTCATTGGCTTCCTGAAAAACGCACCGCGTCACCGAATGATGGACCGGAATATGCGGAATGTTGCCGCGGCGGTGACGTCTCTTTAGAATTGCTCGACCCAATTCCACGCGAACTACGTACGCTGTATGAAGGTCACGATCATCGCTCTCTCGAATTTCGACGCAACATCAGATCTTATAACAAAGCTGTTGGCATTCACGTCCACTGGCGGAAGTGGTGGTTTAGTTCACACCACAAATGACGGTCGCGGTCCGCCACTATACAAGATACAGGGCGAAATACACCATCAGATCGGGTCCATATTGCCAGAAGAAGGCCGACGTCCTCTATACAGTCAAATGTATATCTATGACCACGAGGAAGCATTACAATATCGGCTGCACAACAATCCTCAACGCAATACTTCCACTATGAACACTTTGCAACTCCTGCTCGAACAACTTCATCCTTCCGTTGACGTCTATCAACAAGCTTATCAATTATGTCAGACGACAACACTGACTGAATATCGCATTCAGTTGGACTTGCGAACGGGTTCCGATCAACGACGATACAATTTACCATCATCAAATAATGAGCTTGCTCTGATCATTCGTGGAGACGAAGACGCCTGTGCAAACGCTCGAGACATCATCTTGCGCCCTCACGGAGGTCCTCTCGTGCGAATTTCCGAATGTCATCCGGCCTATCTCTCCTTGCATTTCCCCTTGCTCTGTCCAACAGGCCAACCGAGTTGGGATCCACAAATTCCTTATGTTAGACGACCGAACCGATTCGTTACTCTATGTGACTTTGCGAAGTTCCGACTTCATCCGCGACCTGCCGCCATTGAGACTTCGCATTTCTTTCTGGCAGCACACCTCTTCCAAGAATTGATAGTTCACTTGTGGGCTGCCGCAGAGCATTCTCGTCTCACATGGATTCGCAATCATCAAGCCAATCTCCGTGTGGAACTTTATCAAGGTGCAGTCGACGCTTTGCACGAGGGAGTTGACGCCGCCTCTATTGGAACCAAGATAGTGCTGCCATCCAGCTTCACAGGTGGCCCCCGTTTTATGCACAAGAACTTGCAAGATGCGCTCGCTCTGTTGCGCAAATTTGAAGGTTCTGATTTGTTCATCATGTTCACTGCTAATCCCCAATGGAGAGAAATCAAGGAAGCGTTGCTGCCTAATCAAGCGCCGCACGATCGGCCAGACATCGTCGCACGAGTATTCAATTTAAAGGTGGAGAGTCTGATAGACGACATCATGCACAAAAGCATCTTTGGCACCGCGGAGGGGTTCATATACACCGTGGAGTATCAAAAGCGAGGTCTCCCCCACATTCATCTCATCCTCTTTCTTGAACGTTCGTCCCATATTTCCACCGCTGAAGCGGTGGACAACGTCATCTCCACAGAGTTTCCCGATGAAACGCAGAATCCGCGACTCTTCCAAATCGTCAAAAAGTTCATGGTCCATGGTCCATGTGGCTTCGGGCAAACGTCGCCTTGCCTTGACCTGCGTGGGAAATGCACCAAGCAGTTCCCGAAAGCCTTCCGGGAAGAAACTGAAATCACTGGAGATTCATACGTTCAAACGCGTAGACGAAACACGGGTCAATTTGTTCCAATTGGCAATCACTTTGTCGACAATCGTAGCATCATTTCTTACTCGCCTTATCTCCTCCTCAAATACAACGCCCACATTAACGTAGAAAGCACTACCGGCTTTCACGCGATCAAATACATCTACAAGGTACGAACGATGCGTTCGTCTCCCGTGAGTATCATCTAATTTGACAGCTTCTTCCAGTATGTATACAAAGGTCCCGATCGCGCTTCCATGACCGTCCACACGCATGATTCCCCTCACACTCATGGAGAAGAGCACCATGTAGAACGAGATGAAACGAAACTTTACATTGACGGACGTTACATTAGCTCTTCAGAAGGATATGCGAGAATAATGGGTTGGTCAACGCACAGAGTAAGTCTCACTGGCCAAACGGAGGATGCATGTTAACGTCCTGAAGGAATTTCCGCCTATGACGCAACTGCCCGTTCACCTTGAGCGGGAACAGTACGTGGTGTTTGAGCCTAACAATCCGACACGTTTAAATAATCCATTGGACACGCAACTTACTGCTTTTTTCAAAGCTAATCAGCAATATCCGGAAGCTTGCACCGTACTGTATCAAGACTTTCCATCCAAATTCACATGGAATCACGAGCGCCACTTCTGGTATCCGCGCAAAAAGGGCAAAAACTCGGGGCGTCTGGTTTTTATTCCACCTAACGCAGGCGAGAAATTTTACGCACGACTCATCCTTTCCCACGTCACAGACCTTCGCTCTTTTCAGGATCTACAAAAGTATGAAGGGACGACATATTCCACTATTCATGAAGCATGCCTCGCTCGCAATCTATTGACTGATGATGCCGAATGGAGACACAGTTTGGAGGACGCCAAATTCATGCAAATGGGCTGGAAACTGCGCTTAGTGTTTGTCTCCATCGTTCGTGATTGCCAACCATCTGATCCTGCACGGCTCTGGGAGCTTTTTAAAGAACCTCTGTGTGACGACCTGCCTCGCTTCTTACAACGCATGCACGTGCCTATCACGCCGGTCGACAACATTTTCGATTATGGGCTTTTCCTGATTCAACGGCGCCTACAAGCAGATGATAAATCAATGGCTTCTGTCGGACTACGTAACCCTTCCATGGGCTGGAACCACATCCTTCACAATCCACATCCGTTCCCACAAATGTCTTACAACGTCGACGAGCAAACGGAACTGTTCGCGCGCTCACTACCTCAACTAAATGTTGAACAGCGACATGTGTTCGACACCGTCCTGGAAGCGGCCATTAGGCAAACCCCCACCACTTTTTTCCTGCAAGGAGCAGCGGGCGCTGGAAAAATGTTTGTATATAAGACGTTATGCTTCGCTGCGAGATCACGAGAAATGCAGGTGCTCTGTGCGCCTCATCCGGCATCGCCGCTTTATTACTTCCAGGTGGTCGAACCGCTCATTCTACATTAAAAATTAAAATCGACCTCACCCCCTCCTCTGTCTGCTCTGTGTCCAAACGAACACCATTGGCTGACTTGCTAAGAAAGGTGCAGCTGTTAATCTGGGATGAATGCTCTATGCAACATCGATATGTGTTCGAAGCAGTCAATAGAACACTGCAAGACATTCGAGATAACAGCTCCAATTTCGGCGGTATCCCCACCGTTCTAGGCGGCGATTTCTTACAGACATTGCCGGTCGTGCCCTACGGGACAAAATCGGACATCCTGAACGCAGCGTTGTTGTCGTCCCCCATGTGGCCATCGATACTACCTAACTTTCATACTTTAGAAACTAACATGCGTGTCGGAAACAACCCTGAGGAACAGGAATATGCCTCATGGCTGCGTGACCTGGCGAAAGGAATACTCAACGATGCAGAGGACCACATCTGCGTTCCAGACTATTTATGATGTCTGTCCAACGACTTGCAGCCGCTCATTGAGCATACGTATCCAGGTATCTCTCGACCACATGGTATGGAATATTTCCAAGACCGTTGTATTCTTTCCCCACGCAATCGCGAGGTAAACGAGATAAATGACATCATTCTCAATAAATTCCCCGGTCGCGTATACGACCTTTGGGCTGCTGACGCTGCTATCGATCCTGACACAGATTCCCCATCTGCACAATCATATCCAACGGAGGTTCTGCACAGCGCCACGCCTTCTGGGTTCCCTAAAGCACACTTGAGACTAAAAATTGGGTGCCCCATCATGGTGTTGCGCAACATGCATTCCGAAGAAGGTATCTGTAACGGGTCACGAGGAATCATCACACAGATCACTCCCAGAATTCTGGAAATCTTATTACACGACGGTGAAACATATCTCATGCCCCGCACCAAGCTGAAGGCGACTGACGGACAGTTGCCTTTCCATCTACAACGTCACCAATTTCCCATCGCGCTTTCATTCACAATCACTATTAACAAATCGCAAGGACAATCTTTCTCCACAGTCGGCGTGGACTTGCGAGTCCCTGCGTTCGCTCATGGCCAAGTCTACGTTGCGTTCTCAAGAGCGAGATCTAAGAAAAGCGTGAAATGCATTCTAAACGAAGACACAAGCCCACGAACGAAGAATGTTGTGTATCGTGAAGCAATCTTATGATCGCTCGGCGGTACGCGAGTTTCCCTCATCACGCTCTTGACACTTACCTAAAACTACACGCATACCCAGCGCATACCACTTCAGGAAACCGGGATCACGCTGTTTGTCGTTTGGGGAGCCAATCGAAATCGCAAATCTATGTAAAGAATCGTTTCAAATTACTTACGGATCATGCTGTGCATCAGGGACTCATCTGATTACTATGTATGATACAACGTCTTACAACGCAAGCCCCTCTTTGCCGCCTACATACAAACCGCGCAACGCCGTTGGTGACACTCACCCTCATGTCCTGCGGCGGCTCCTGTCCCCTTGCCTTCCCAAGGGAAGGAACTGCATACGTGAACGCACGAGCCGTTCTTGAAAACCCTCGCATCATCCCTGGACCTCGCGATTCCTTCATCTTCGACGTCATTCTGTGCTGTTCGCTGCCAATACGGGGAACACAGATCATTGGCAGCCTATGCTACCTTACACGGGAAGACAACGAATACATCGACGCCGGAATATATGACATCTACGCGAAAGTACACCCGCTCTCACTGCAACCTGCTTCCATACTTACCTCACAATGTGTTAGATTGTCTCCTTCCGACCGCTCTCACACCCCGAAAGCCCCACTCGTCCCCAGACTCAGTTCAAGCTAATGGGAGACCTTCTAAATTTCTGGCCTGTTTCCTCTGACAACAACATGTCTCCAAATGAACTATTTCCTGCCAGACTGACGGTGTCTGGAAGAGTTACCAGCGTCCAACGACACATTCACACATTTACCGTCTCTCTCTCTCAGGTGATCAGACGAGCAGCCAGCAACACCAAGATCAACATACGCGGTCTACTAGGAATGCGACCGATGTGGCCAGACCATTCTGCCTATCTTCCCTGCACCAACAGCAACGTTACTTTCACAGGCGACCTACTAACATATGAAAACGACCTAGCGGTCATCGCCGTAGACGACATCACTTATCTACCACATCCTCCAAGCACATTAACATATTGAGCTCCGCCAACGACTGACAACCGCTCTCATGCCTTCCAAAGTTCGCCTGCTTGTACGATACGATGACGTTTGCATGATGTCACTTTATTCTCTGTTACGCATTTGCGACTCACTCCAGGCCACTGAATTGAAATGATTACTTGCCCCACACATACTCCCGCATCTGACCGCTACTATGCCCCTGTGTGCGCACACCCCTATATGAGCAAACGCGCGCTGTGGCAACCGAGACACATCCCACGTTATAGCAAAAGCATGTCGAGTACAACAATTTCATGCACCCCCGCACGCATCGTCCTACACGGACTAACCAATCTGCAACAACGTCGTCCGGTGCCGGGAAAAGGCAACACATTCATTTACGATGCCATTTTTACTTGCGGAGACGCGAGCGTTGACGATGGAGTCGGCAGCTTCCGCTGCTATGTCGGCCAAGACAAGAGTAAAAAAGCAGACGATGTGTATGAATTGGAAGCGAAGGTACACAAATGAACGTTTCCTTGTCAAGCCGAACGTAACATACCGACGAAAGATTGTCGCATTCAAACCCGGTCACAACGTAAACAGCGACAAGTACAACGACGACGAAATCAACCTGCTTGGAGAAATAGAAAAGGCACGAAACAAGCTACATGTGCCACCCCTACATAAATTGACGTACACACACAGATGCAACCTCTCACCATCGACAACGAGGCAGACCTCGATGACATCATTCACATTTCCGGCGCAGGAACTGTATGCACCAGAAACACCGATCCGCCCGAATTCATGATCTACGCTACCCAATACGTAGATGGTGGCACCGACGACATTGCAGTCAGAGCCTGCCTAAGCAACAACCCAAAATGGCCTGATCCAGTCAGACGTCTCCCAGAGGTCAAATCGATCGTTGGCTTCTGTGGTATACTACAACGCTTTGAACCATACACCCCTCCTATGAAACCACAGACGACGTGTGTCGTCGTCGCACTGAAAGATATAGCGTATATCTACAAACCCAAAGATCAGGAAGACAAAGGAACAACACCGCAAAAGAAAACGAATGAACGTAAGCTGAACATGCGCGACCGAATCAAAGCAAGAAATTGCGCGACAAGACAGCAAAGCCCATACGACTCTCAAACTGCAAGCTCCCCTTCCACTTCACAAAAAACGCTGGGCAAACGAAAGGCACAGACGTCGCAAGAAGAGGTTAATGAAGAATTGTAATTTGGTCTGATTTTGATCGCACATGCTACGTTGTTTCGATACTGTATGATTGGTTTCCATCACAGCATGGGGTTGACACTGTACGAGTACGTTCAAAAGCAGCAATCTACTTAGGCATCAATTTCAGATAAATGTTGACCAAACGGTGACATGACACTCCGCACGGGACGGCCCGAAGGGCCGTCCCCTCAACGCTAGTGATTACAAAACGTGAATAGTTGAGAGAGTTGAGAGAGATTAGGTGAGACTGGCAGCTTATATGAGAGGAGTGATGTCTGTCTTCATGACACCGTAACATTATGGTTGATGATTGATACAGTATATCATACACACATACACATGAGATAGATGCACACACAGAAATAAAAGAAAAAAGAAAAAGAGACACACAACTGGGCATGTCGGAAACCAAAAGGCCATTATAAAAGATACTGAGACCAAAAACCGAAACCAGTCACCAGTCACCAGTCACTGCCTGAAGGTGTGCCCGCATTTACCTTCGGTGTTCCCAAATCCAGCATCCCCTGTGCAAGGGTAGCGTCTCTCAGATGCCAGCGCTATCTACCTTGGTGTCTTCAGCGCGTGTGATCAACATCTGCATGAGCTAGTGATCAACATCAGCAGTCTCAAACCATCAGCATTTTCTCTTTACTTGTGAAAGAGAGACACTCACCCTGTCCATGGGGAGGACATGGAGAGCTTTGCATCCCATTATTTTTAATGGTGTTACTGCCACATGGGAGATGATGCTGGATTGGTCAATGATGATTGGTGGCCCTAACTCTTGTGCAGACAAAAAAACCCTCCAGCAAAGTCAAATCTCCAATAAGATTTATTGATGTCACTTAGTTCTGGTTGAAGGGGCAAATAAGGTTGAATACAGAGGTAAATGGAAGGATAGGGAAGTCGTCCTTTGTCTTCTTGAGCACTAGAGATATTGATTTGGGAATGTAGAAAAATGTGTATGATTTGACCCGGCTCTGGATGGGCTAACGATTCAGATGGGTCTAGCTTGGGAGGTCTGAAAAGCATGTGACTGTTGCATGTTTGATGGCTGGCAGTTGAATACTGAACCCCTTGGAGGGAACATTTGTCTAGGAACTTAGCTCTAGGCAATACCGATATTCCGTGACAACCGTCAGTAGAAAATATGGTGGTCCTATGCCTCTGGTTTAAGAACTGTACCAACAGAGGGAGTATGGCATCAGGAAGAGTCGCATCACACAAACATGTCTCGTTGAATACAAAATCTGGTTGCTGTGTTAGATGCACCATGTCAACCATATGGGCCAGGCATGTTCCACGGGAATCTTCAGTGAGAAAGGCTTCATATGTTTTTGCAGGTTTGCCAACACATTCATGCGGTCAAAGAGCAACACTTGTAGCTTTGCCTCTCTTGCAGAGAGCTACGCATGAACGTCAACTCCAGCTCACCTGATTGAAATCACGTGAGGACCAGATGCAAGAAAAATCAACGACAAACCAAGCTTCATGTTGTGGTTCTTGCGCTGCATGGAATGAATATACTGTTTGTAAAATGCAGCCCCATGGGTGTGCACCAGTCCAAAACCCCAAAGGATGTCGCCATAGTGCAAAGCCACAGGGTGTATGGGTTTCACCTTTGCGCTTTTGTATAATGTTTTGAAATTGGTCAGGTAGTGTTGAATGTAATACTCATATAGCTCGATATCCTTCTTAGAAATTGATCGTACATTGGCAATCTGAACCACACAAACAAAGTCCATGAAGTTCTGGAGTTTGTGTTTCTGGTCTTTGGGTGTGTCGTCCCCACCCCAGAGTCTGATTAAAGTGATGGGAAGGTGGATGGTGCAGATGACCCTCCAATTATTTGCACTGAGTTTGCCATGTGCGGCAGTACCCCAGTTATGAGGAATGTCTGTCACCCAGAGGGAAGTTGGGTGCATGCCATGTCCACCCAAATGGCTTCCATAATATCCTTCCCAAGAATGGCACCAGTAGTGGATCTGGCCTTCCCACCCTGTGCAGAATTCTCTGAATCTCCGGAGAAGGGCTGTGCTCTTCAACCTGACCCCAAAATCAAGTCAGGTCACTCTCCAGCATGTGGCGCACGTACCCAATTGGCAGTGGCTTCATATAGCTCATCTTTTGTGTGAAGTTTATCAAGTTCTTTTGGTGCCATACAACAGTAATCATGACAGACGAATCAAAGTATGATCTTTTTTGCCTGCAGCATGGTATTTGGGGAAGCACGATTGTTGAGTTGCTTGATACACTTGTCAATGGCTTTTTGTTCTTCCTCTGATGGTATTCTTTCTTCGTCCAGATTATGAATTGACATCACCTTGGAGGCGTTAGGATCAATATTCAATCTAATTGCTTGGATTGCTCACAGAGTCATCTGTAGTAACGCTCCCCTCACAGATGCTCCGAGATTCTGTGTCACTGACACCAATTTGAGGAGTGGAGGCTGAAACAGCCCGCGGTGTAGTCTCTATGGAACAGGCAACAGGTAATAGGATTTTGTCAGGTACCATCTGGCGCTGCACTTGATATAAACATATGCGCATGTTGTTTAATACTCCCGTGGAATGATGTACCCATTCAACAATAGCCGCAATCAGCTGCAACTTATTATCTGCACAACGCAGATCTCTGTCGCTACAGATATGCCACAGAGTATCACGAGCACAGCTCTTGAGTTGTCCTCAAAGTTCCTCTGGGTCCTTTAGAGTGCGTATGACTTCATACCACGTTTCGATTTCGGAAGCTGACAGGGTAGCAATTGTCTTGGTTGAGTGCAACATCAACCCATCGCTGCCTGGAGCAGTAGTGTCGATGCCCCAGACTTGCCGACAATGAGCCTGAAAGAGTCCAGCGTCAAAAACATGCATAGGTTCGATGGCAGTGAATAGAATAGGGTTCCAATATGGAAGATCTAGAAGAGGAGACCACCTTATTCCATGATTCCTGAACAGTATCTCCTGCTCTTCAGTTGTTTGTGCATCCCTCCATTGCCTCGCAAGCCAGACATTTTTGCCAACATCTCACTCTGGCCAAGTACGTTTATCAATGCTTTCAATGTCTTGAACCTTCAGGTTGCAGAGTATGCAGAAAAAAGTTGCTCTCAGGCTTGCCAACCCACCAGCCTGCTGAGCAGCCAACATATCCGAGACAACAGGTACCAATATAGCCTGAACCTGACAGCCATGCCTGTGTCTTGCGGTCCAGGAATACAAGACACCAGGATCAAAGAATTTAAGTAAAACATCAACAAGTAGTTTTGTTGAGTGGTTGACATCGGTGAGTGAAGGCTTCCTTGGCCCAGGGATTACGCCTGCAAGAAACATGTTCTCCTGACGGTAACACAGGTGAGAGGGTAGGTTGTGCAAAATTTGCCAGATAGCTGTTGACGAGACAGTCTGCTTTGCTTCTTTCATGTGATAGGGGTTAAAGCTGTCCATAGAAAATGAAAACGCTAGACATGTCTCATCTACAGGTCCTGGAAGGAAATGCTCGCCTTTTTTCAAAAGAATTTTGCACAGGTGTCCCACATCCCACATGTCCTCCATTCGTTCTTTTCGTGATCTTTGGAAGGCCTTGAAAACAGCCTCCTCGATAGTGGGCCTCGAGAGTAGCCACCCAATCCATTGCTTCAGATCCTGAGTGTAATACTTGAACCAGGGAACCAAATAAGAGTTGCTGTTGATTGTAACTGAGTTGAACAAGGGCTCGCTGCAGCTGGCACCCAAATGAACATGATGGTGTGTACAAGTGTAGGCATGCAGTCGGGGCACCAGCTGGCAAAGCCTGCAGTCGGGAGACTCTGGCCCGCGACCACGCGTGCCAGTAGCTTACGAATCAAATGTATAATTGTACGTACATACAGAGTAATAGGGGTTGTGCGCTCTATCTAGAACGCTCATCCCCTTGTCCATTCCTCTCCGGGTCATCCCTGCTACATAAATCACTACAAGTTATGGGCCCTGGCCCCGTAGCTTGACCTACTAAGCCAGCATCCAATATATTATTATGCCACCATTTAGATATGTTTCACCGTCGCAAGACGAGGAGATCGAAGAAGTACCCCTGTCAGGGGGAGAAGAACTCACACGCGTGAAACCACCCAACACATCAGTATGCCGGGTGATAGAGCCACTTACAGACGACAACTGGCCGACTTGGGCTAGGAGAATGCGTCGACTCCTGCACTATTGTCACGTCGACGCCTATATTGCTGGGACGGTACAGCGCCCCGACGACCATTCTCAAGCCGAGATCTGGGACGACAACGATAGTTACGCCCAGATTCTCATCACCAACAACATTACAGAGGCGCAAGTTCTTCATACAGAACGATGTGTTACGGCGGAAGAGATCTGGAACAGCCTCGAAGCCATACATCAGACTAGGGGCTTAAATACTTACTTCCAGATCCTCTGTGACATGAACCATACAACCACTGATGAGTCTACCAACATACCACAGCTCCTCAATAAACTAAAGTCTGACTGGGAGCGACTTGTCCAACTGTGCAACGGGCGCATGCCGTTGAACGATGAGCACTTTAAGACTCTCATTGCTTATACACTTCTGCATTCGTGGGACACATTCACTGAGCCTTATACTGGAGGGGAGTTCGGGGAGGAACCGACTGACCCGAAGAAGAAAGTCTCTTCACAGAAGTTTATTGGTTTCGTGAAAGAGGAGTATATGTGTCCCCTCACTCGCAATAAGAAACCCGAAAGCACATCTCAAGCTGTTGGCCGCAAACGTACTCTTGCTCAGAGCATCAGTGATACTTCCGCCGGAAACTCCACAGGAGGTTCCACCAAGAGCGGGAAGCGCAAACACTGCAAACACTGCGGCAAAGACAGACACATAACCGAAGACTGCTACTTCTTAGGGAAGAGCAAGTGTATTCATTGTGGGAAGTTCACACATCTCTCTGACAACTGTTGGGAGCGGAACAAGAACAAGAAGAGGAAGCTCAACAATGGCGATGGTGACAAACGGCCTAAGGCGTCTACCTCAAAACTTGAAGAGACTAGCTCCGCCGTGGTCAAGGACTCCACTGCTGTCGTGAAGCACATCGCGTGCACCATTGAGGAGAGAAAGGGAGATGAAGAATATTTCGGAGAGTACATCGACTTTGAAGAGTACGACACTTGTAATATGGCTGGAATCGATCAGACCGTTGTCTGTTATGACTGGCTCGCCGACAGTGCGACGACTTCACATGTCGCTAATCAACGCACATTGTTCGCAACATACGAACGATTATCAGACGCAACTGTAGCCGGCGTTGGCAACACTAACGTTCCCATAGCAGGGAAAGGTGCAGTAGAATTGGAGACACAATGTGACGGGTGCAAATATGTTCTACACATGGAGCACGTTCTCCATATCCCGTCCAACAAAACAATCTATTCTCTCTAGGCAGATGGGACAATGCTGGCGGGACATACAGAAGTGCTCGTGGTATTCTCACACTGGCCAAAGATGGAGAGGACGTGGCCAAAGGCCAGATAGCCGCAAACAACCTGTATAAAATGCAGGTAAAAGTACGGTATATCCCCCAATCCAGATCTGCGAACGAAGCATTCGTTGTGACAAATCCTCTCCCAAGTTGGGAAACCTGGCACAGGCGTTTCGGACACGTCAGTTACAGCGGTTTGCAAAGATTGCTGGACAAAAACCTTGTTGACAGTTTCCACGTCGATACACAGACACCAAAACCCGATTGCGTGACATGCACCAAAGCCAAACAAGCAGAGGAATCCTACAACGACAGATCTGAGCGACAAACTTACCCCGGAGAGTTAACTAACTCACATGGACTTATGGGGAAAGTATGACATTGCATCCATCAACAGACAACAATACTTCGCTCTTTTCGTCAACGACGCTACCAGATATATGACTGTGACTTTCCTAAAAGGGAAGGATCAGGCAGCACAGGCAGTAAAGGATTACCTTACACACCTCAGAGCAAACAATAAACCTCCCCATGCGACACATACAGATAGAGGCAAAGAATATATCAACGATGTGTTGATAATATGGTGCCAAGAACGCGGCATCATAAACCAGATGACAACCCCATATTCGCCATCCCAAAATGGTGTTGCCGAGCGTGCAAATCAAACATTAGTTGAGCTTGCTTGGGCAATGCTGAAGGGAGGTGAATTACCTGAATTCTTGTGGGAGTATGCCATGGCTCACACGGCCTATATACGAAACCGATCCTACACATGAATACTAGAAGTCATGCTGTATCAGTTATGGTTCCAAAGGAAACCTGACATGACACACTTACGAGAATTCAGAGCACACGTATGGGTATTGCTACAAGGCACAGCCGAGCAGTGAAAAATGTTACCCAAGTCTAAAAAGAGAGCCTAGTTGGCTATGAAGATGGTCCACAGGCCATCAAATATTACACCACAGAGACGTGGAAGGTACTTACCTCTTGAAATTACAAGTTCCTCTGTCCACCTGAACATCCTACATCACCCGAAACGGTTGTGATCGTGCCTGGTGCACAGCACGAAGGGGAGTTCGATGGAGACGCTCTGTCCACAGGTGGAGCAGGCACTTCGTCAAAAGGCGGCGTACTGTATATGGATGTACAGCCTGGGGAAAGCCTAGAAGGTAACAACCCATTAGACGCAGGCCAGAAGAGGAAACGAAACGACGACTCACCACAAAATGAATATCCACTCCGCGAAATGTGGGGCATACGCGTGGACTACAGACACCTAAATGACCCATTTTCTGATACGGAAGATGAGGTCATGACTGCGCTTAGTATGCTAGGAAGTGACGAGCCGAAGAGCCTCAAAGAGGCCAAGGCGTCGCACGAGTGGCCGGAATGGGAGAAAGCGGTGAAATCCGAGCTCAGCCAATTGCAGAGCACGGGAACATGGGAACTCACAGACCCCCCTACCGACGCTATCCTGATCGCAAACAAGTGGGTCTTTGCAAAGAAATATGACAGATCAGGAAACATCCTGAAATATAAGGCGCGATTGGTAGCCAAAGGCTGTGCACAAAGACCGGGATACGATTATGATAAGATGTTTGCACCCATAGTGAGGCATGAAACGATCAGAGCCATACTGGCCCTTGCAACGATACACGACCTCCGTATCCAGCAGATGGACGTAAAGGGTGCATACCTAAATGGGACCCTAAAGGAGACAGTGTACATGCGTCAGCCGGAAGGGTACGAGGATGGAACAGATCAAGCTTGCTTACTCATAAAGACACTCTACGGATTGAAACAATCCGGGCGTGAGTGGAACAGCGAGCTTGATAGCAAACTGCGAAAGCACGGCTTCACGCGTTTGATATCGGACCCATGCGCTTACATGCGGCGAGAAGGTGAAAATCTGGAGATAATCACAGTCTGGGTTGACGACCTTCTACTGTTCACAATGTCAGTGGATTCGATGAAAAAGATGAAGAACAGTCATACCGAGTGGGAAGTTACAGATATGGGCGAACCGGCGAAGATCATCTGGATAGAGATCATCCGTGACGAACATTCAATCACGATTTCCCAACGACGATATGTAGAAAATATTCTGGAGAAGGAGGGCATGAAACGTGCTAATGCTGTAGCCATGCCAATGGATCCTAACCAAAATCTTGAGCCAAATCCCGATGGAAGTGAGGGGAACCGAAGCAATTCGTACGCACGGTTGCTGGGCGAACTCCAGTTCCTTGCCAATGCCATGTGGCCAGACATTGCTCACACTGTAAATCGGTTAGCAAGTTATATGGCTAACCCAAGCCTAGAGCATACAATGGCCTTAAAGAGGATCTTGCAGTATCTCGCCAGAACAAGAGAATATGGGATCAGATACTCATATGTCCCAGGGAGAAACAAAGGTGCTAACCTTTTCCATGGCTTTGCAGATGCCGCCTACGCCAACTCAATAACCAATAAATCTACAACCGGTTATGTCCTCAAGGTTGGCGGTGGGGCAATCACATGGATGTCGAAACTGCAATCAGTGGTTGCGCTATCGTCCACCAAGGCCGAGTATATAGCCTTATCCGAAGCAGGCTGCGAGGCGTGCTGGCTGAGGAACCTATTTGGAGAACTCGGCTTTAGTCAACAACATCCGACAGTAATCAAAGGAGACAATACTGGGTCAATTTCGATGGCACAGAACCATCAGTACAACAAGAGATCCAAGCACATGTCCACAAAGTGGCACTGGATCCGCAAAGGAGTAGAAGACGGATCTATTGAGATCGGAGAATGCCGATATCCCAAGCAGACGGCAGATATATTGACAAAGCCACTAGCTCGCCCGAAGCATAAGCAACACGTCAAGGAAATGGGATTGGTACTGACGTGAAGGGGAGTGTAGGCATGCAGTCAGCACCAGCCGGCAAAGCCTGCAGTCGGGAGACTCCGGCCCGCGACCACGCGTGCCAGTAGCTTACAAATCAAATGTATAATTGTACGGACAAACAGAGTAATAGGGGTCGTGCGCTCTATCTAGAAAGCTCATCCCCTCGTCCATTCCTCTCCGGGTCATCCCCACTACATAAATCACTACAGTAAGGAGCTTCCTTGGGTCCTTCGGGACTTGACTGGCCAACAGGACAAGAGACGACGGCTCTTCAGGATACTCCTCACACCGGCCAGCAAAGTGGCTGCGCCATGACGTGGAAGGCGATATAGAATATACATCACTAGTGTTGTCACATAGATGGTAAGGAGTGTTGTATTCTTCGGATGTTTGTCTTCAAAGTGACTCTCTGAGGTGTTGTCTATCATCAGCTATAGCCGCCACGTTGAGAAGAGAGACAAGCATGCCTGTATTGACAACATCTCCCTTAATACCACGTTTACTCCGCTGACCTGACCACTCAATCTCCTTCAATCAATTTATCCTGATGAGCTCCTGAATAACTCAGTCTTCCAGGTTATCCCTTGCTTCGGTGGCCTCCATCAATTCCAGAGTGCTCAGGACATCACAAAGTCTGCTTTCATGCTCCAAGAAAATATGATTCTTGGTTGTTGGCTTCAATGTGTACAGACCAATGTTAGGTTGCTTGAGCAGTTCAGGCGTTTGGCATTGGTAGGGGCCACTCTTGGCAGGGTCGTTGACAAAGTCTAGAGAGCCGACATTAGGCAGATACGCAGAGTGTGCTGAAAGCTCTACATCCAGAGAAGAGAAAAATTCCATGGGTTCTATGGCAGTCGTTAATGCGCGGTCAAAAGACAACATGCAGGGGAAACTAGAACCTTTGAATGCGACCCAAGTGAGAACGGGCTGTCAAGACCGTGAAGTGTAGATCACGACCAGAGTGAGCTGCAGGTAATCTGAGGTTATTGGCATGCACCGCAAGGGAGGGTGGTCAGGGTATCGTAGACAGCAGTTCAACAGCAGTCCCGCAGTGTCAAGGCCAGATCTTGAGATGGTAGGAGGTGAGAGGAAGAGATGCATGTAAATGGTTTTGGAAACCCACAAAAATAACTATTGTTTTCAATCAAGGTGAGTACAGTATACAGACATTTATGATTGTTTTGTTTAGGTCAGTACCAGGTGATGAGTCAATGAGTAAGGGACAATGAGTCGATGAGTAAGGGGACAATGAGTCGATGAGTAAGGGACAAAGCTAGTTCAGAAGGGGAGTTGAGAGGAGGCGTGGGCACCAGGCGCCGAGATCATAGAAAATATCAAATGAATCATGATTGTCTCTAGGCCGTGCATGTAATTACACTTAAAGTAAGATGGATGAATACAGCCAAGAAGACAGCGCTCTGGCCCCAAAATTGGGTGTTTGCAGTGTTTTCGGTCTTGGTCCGGTGTCACATGGCGTGCCAGTCATATCGTTGCAGTAAGTTATTCATGCCCTCCTCTTGCAGTCCTTCTCTCACTCTCACTCTCACTCTCATTCCCCTCTTGCTCGTTATTTCCTTCACCATCGCCCACTCTTGCCTCACATTGCCATGAATGCCAACCCTGACTGCCTCACAAATGGCCCGTAAGCACTCAAAAACAGGCTGTCTCAACTCCCATCCCTTTGAGGCTATCAAGACGCTTCGCTCTCATTGATCACCTCGGCCACACTGTCCCTTTATCTCTGGCAAAGGCACGGTTTATCTTGTTCTCTGATTACTGATCTTATGTAGTGTGCCTGCTGTCATTAGCCTTGGTGCCAACCCCTGTTGTCCCTCATACCTCTTGTTGTCTCCTCATCTATTGCCTCGCCCATTTGTACCTTACCACTCGGCCTGTCTCTGTCCTGATCATCCATGAATGCGCTCCTTTTTATAATACACCAATATTAATTCTCCAACTGCGAAGTGTTATGATTAAGTCCTAAGCTGCGCACGCATGCACCCCGTAACCACTATTCCTTCGACGCCTATCCCCACGACTTGCTCAAGACGCAGTGAGAGGGGCGGGTGACAGTGGGAACCCAGACGCACACACAGCAAAGACCCGCGACGGAGAGGCACAACTTACACCATGTCAGCCTGGGTAACACGCATGTGCCCCGCCTACCTCAATGTCTGGAAGCTATGCCATCCCCTCTGCGGAGTGGGCTTAGCTGAATGGGCACGCACTAGCACAGTCAATGTAAAGCAAGTGGGAGCAGAGGCGTCCTATGATAGGACTAGGACTATGGGATACTATAATATCCTTATCTCCTGTATTGGGCTGATTGATCTCCATCGGCCGATTATCACCAGCTGATAAGTTGACTATTCTTATTCTAAATTTGCAGCTAGATTTGTAGACTCTATTTATGTCTCATTTTATTTAATATAAATGGATGTCTTTACAAACTCTGCTGTGTTAAGCTAATTAATGCTCGTTAAGACTAAATTAATCGAGTAGGGTATGTCTATATAATGCGACCGATGATTCACATCAGCTGATATAACAATTAAGTTTACATACATTTGGAAATAACCAGAGCTCTCTTAAGCAAGCGACTAATATCTAATTGTTCAAGTATTTTTATTTATAATTGTCTGACACATAAGGAGGGGTCTACAAATTGTTCAATTGTCCTAATATAATTTGCAATGACAATCAACTCAACTTAGTAGTCAATATATTGGACATTAATTGATCCCTTAGTTGACTATAAGCAGACTCTGCTTACCCACTCCTGCCTGCTGTGTTGTCCTGAGCCGCCTCCTCCGCCCACTGCTGGGCCGTGCTTGTCTTGGCTATCCTCTTGTGCTCTGGGACTCTGATCTGAATGCTGTCTCTGTCCTCGAGTGGCCAGCTACCGTCTGCAAAGGATCTCCACAAATTGAAGGCTGCGGCACAGACCATCAGATAAGGCGACAGGGGTTGTTCTCGGGCCACCTCAGGGACGTTTGACGATGAGTCGAAACGATCCGAAGTTGGTGTTATATCGTGGTCATACGACAGGAGTGGTGACAGAGGTGCGTCTTCCTCTGTGAGAATTTCGACTTCTGATTGTCACGTGAGGAGGGTGGACAGATACAGTGGTTCCAGGATGACTGCTCCCTTCTTCCAGTCGACCGTGGGTTCGAACTTCTGGAGCCATGGGTAACCTAGGATAATGTTGTCGTCGCCTAGGTCAGTGATGTAAAATGTTTGTGTGGCGATCCGTTCGCCTAGTTGGGCTTTGAATGTGATATAGCTTGTTATTTTTCCAGATTTATTGGATGTTCTGTCGATGTTGCGAAGCGTTCAGGGGTTGTCCAGTTGGCAAGCCCGGAGTCCAAGTCGTTTGACCACACAAGGGTTGACGAAGTTTTCTGTTGCACCGCTGTCAACAAGTGCTTTTTCTTTGGCCATTCGAGAAGTCGTACTGAAGTGAACTGATATTTGCAGGCTATTTCGTCGGTACAGGTACATTCTCTCTGTGTTAAAAGCTCGGGCGCAGGCCACCGGGTTCGAGCTATCTAAAAACCCTTGTGAGCTTCGCCGAACAGTCCCTCCAGGATTTGTTCTTTCTCCTCGTCTTTCATGGCGTGTATCTTGGCTAGGAAGTCGTCGATGTTTTTGGCGATCTTGGCAGGTGCCAGGGGTGTTTCAACATGCGTGGTTTGCGCTGACGACGTGTTTCCTCGTTTGTAGGGCTTGGTCTGGTAATTCTGGGGGCGATTCGTGGTGTATACGGTACAATCACGGAACATGTGGCCTTTCTGGCGGCAGCAAAAGCATTGGCCTTCTGCCATGAGCTTGGTTCGTTCTGCGTTGGTCAGCTTGGCAAGGGGCTGGGTTCGAGCGACATCGACGTCCATTGCATCAGGATCATGCGTCGGCACGGTGGTAGTGTGATTGGTGGGTCGTTGGTCGTCGTTTCCACTGGGCATCATTATCTGACACCATTTGTTTTTTGTCTTTCCAGTGAACTTCTTTCCTCCTCCGTCGAGCCCATGTGGAAGGCCTCCCGAATAGAGGTCGACCATGGCCACAGCATCAAGGGAGTGGCCTGCTTTGCTGGCGAGGTTTCAGAAGACTGCAGTATAAGTGTCGAGTTTTACTCCTTTCATGTGGTGGGTTTTGAGCACTTGGTAAGTGTCCTGTTTCTCCGTGGCATTCATGAATGCTGATTTAAAAGTGGCAGTGGAATTGTTCCATAGCGACTCCTCATTCTTTGGTATGGCGGCGACAGTGGTGCTGCCCGCGATTTTTGTGCGGACTTCGGCATGGTGTGCGTCAACCCAATCATCGATGTTTGTTCCCTGGATGAAGGAGAGCGCGAGGAAGATGCGTTGGTAGGGTGATTTTATAACATCCGCTCCTTCGTTCATGCCTCAGTACAGGTCAAATTCTCGAATGAATTTCTTTGACTGGGCTCGATTGCTGTCGAAGACAGTTGGTGCATTTCCACTGAGTTTTCCTCCTGGCAATGGGTTTCCTGGTGTAGCCATGGCTGCTGGTGTGGTGACGAGTGTGATGGTAGGTACGACAGGAATTGATGGCGCGATGACGGGTGCTAATGTGGTGATAGGTCCGCTGGCGGCTGTGGTGTTGGTCTGGGGTACAATGGATGGTAGTTCAGTGATTTCGATGTCCTCTTCAATGAGGGATAGGTCGACGTGTACTGGCTCAAGATGGGCGAAGGCGTCAGCAAGCTCATCGACTGCATTGTCTTCTTCAATGGGTTCTGGTTCGGTGTTTGATGGCAGATCTGCGGGAGATGGGGCACGAGGAGCCGACAGGCGTTCAGGGTTCTTGGGGTTGGATGGGTTCCACCAGCCTAAACCGGTGTCGTTTTTGCGGGCGATTCGGTAAGACTCCTTGGTTACAAAGTCGTCGCCTTGTTTCTCCAAGATGTACCAGGTGTGGTTAATAAACTTGACGTAGTGGAAGGTGTTCTGGATGAGGCAGCGATAGCCTCCTCAGTGGTCAAGGACTTGGTGGTCATGGGTGGTGTTATGCCAGTAAGTGGATCCTAGGATGTGAATGGGGAGGTCGTCGTTCCACCTTCAGAAGACTTCTACCCACTGGTCTTCAGTTGGGAATTCGAGTACGAGGCTGGCCATGGTGTCTGGGGTGCAGGATAAGTGGGGTAGCTTTGTCTTATGTCACGCCACTGTCGGGGCATGGTCCTTGGGTTCTGTAACAGCTCCCTGTCTGAGACAGTCAGTAGCTGAGTTGGCCCAGGGGACCCTGGTGCTGGTGAGTCACTTGGTATAGCCCAAGTTGACAAGGCTTCAGAGGAGAGGGTTCGGGAAAGAAAAGAAAGGATAGTACTGAGGGACAAGACAGTTGATTGATGAAGACAAAGCTAAGGAACTACAGGGGTGAGATATGGGGTATAAGTAGTTCTACACTCCATGGCAGCACAAGTGGTTTAGACCTGCTAGGGATTAGTGTGAAACAGGTGAGGCAGAAATGGGGTTGGATCAGCAGATGATGGAGATCGGACGATCGCCTGATAAGATCAAGATACGATCAGAATCATCGGATCAAGACAAGGAAAGATAAATGAAAGGGGGATGAAAACCAAGGGGAGTGAGACGAGATGAAGATGGAATGTCATGACACCCGCCACCGTGAACCCACCTCCACGCCACCCCCACACGGCATGCAAGACCCACCACTGCCCATGCTACGCCACCCCAACAAGGCACGCCAGACCACGTCAGCCACAACTGACAATGCTGGGCTTTGGCTCAGTATGTTAAGATACTTTTTTTTTTTTTTGTTTCATTTATCACTAAATTTTTATCTGTAGAAAATAACATTTATTACAGAGCCATCGCCAACTCGCCACCCCTCAACACTGTCTGCAAGACCACCACCCCCCTCACGCCATGTGGACGTAAGATCACAGCATCGCCAACCCACCACCACACCGCTTCAACACGGTGTTTAACTCCTATATTAGTTATATTAGTTAGATTGTAGTTGTGTGTATTCTTATTAGCAACAAATATATTATTGTTTGTGAATGAAACCACAGTTGACTAAATGATTGTTTGCACTGAAATGTGATGTAAATCATGTAATTTTGAACACATTCACCTAAAACATACTGAACATATGTCCTAGTGTTGGGGAAGTTTGGTTTGGTTTGGTTTGGGGCCATTTTGGCCAAACTGGAAACCAAACTGATTAGAATTTGCCCAAACTGAACCTAAACTGAACCAAACTGCTCCAAACTGCTCCAAACTGAACCAAACCATTCCAAACCATTTCAAACCGATTAAGAATAAGTGTTTCAAATTGGTCTTTAATTGGTTTGGTCCAGTTCAGTTTGGTTCAAACTTGGTTCAAACCACTTAAGGAACCACTTAAGACCTTGGTTTGAGGCAAAAACAATTGATGTTGTTCAAATTCATCAGTTAAGACTTTGTTTCAAATTGTTTGAGACCAAAAACCATTGATTTTGGTTTAAATTTGGTTTAAATTCAGTTTGGTTTGGTTCAAACCCAGTTTGGGTTGGTCTGAGACCAAACTTCCCCAACACTAATATGTCCATTTATGCCAATATTTGGTAATATTTTACAAAATATTACTGGATATTTGGAGGGAGGTTTTTATGTTACCAAATTTGTCAAAATTGGGAAATCACCGAAAATCGGAATTATTGTTACAAATATACCATATTTCAACAAATCTTACCAAATTTCAGAAATTTGTGAAAATTTTTGGAATCCAGTTTTTCCTGATGCAGGAGCAGATGCATCTGCTTGCACAAAACATAGCACAGGTGGGAATGCTTGGACTGGCAGCAGCAGTGTCTGGGTCAGTTCTGGGGTCGCTGGGGACGTGGTGGAAAGCGGTGGTGCATCACACGGCGCCAGTACAAGAGATGTGGCGCACTCCTGGGTGAGTGTATGCATCACGATGGTTGGGTCTGATGGTGCAGGCGAAAGTGGCTCTATAGCAAGCGAGAATGCCTGTACTGTTGGTGGTGGGGTGCAAATGGTGCGGGCAATGCTAGTGATGATGTGGAAGGTGTTGAAATGTTGCGTGGTGGTTCGACGAGGGGCACGGTATGCTGCCATGCGAGAGTTTATAACACAGCATTGTAAATTGACTCTGTCTCGTATGGGTCATCAGGGAAGTGGTCTGGGAACTTGCACATGAGTTGGGCACAAACAATGGTGGCAAGGCGAGGCTCGAAGCTCGCTAGAAGGTGGCACGCTTGACTGTGTATGGAAATGCGGTGCTTGGCGATGAGGAAACATGAGGTGATGAGGAACTCGTGGTAGTACGCTCTGAGCTCTGTCTCAGATTGAATTGGTGTGCGTGCATGATGTGTGGCAAGTCTGTTGTGGTCCGCAAGGATGTACTCATGCGCTGCTGTCGCTTCTGGGTAGAGCATGATGATTTCTGCCTTGAAGTCCTCATATGTGTGCGCGGGATTGCCGAATGCACGTGTTGTCTTCCACAATCGCTCAACTGCTACGCTTGGATAGCGCACTGCTGCACACTTCTTCTCCTGAGGGTCTGAGATGTGGTGCTTCAAGAACAGGAAGTCTAGGTCATCAAAATAGTGCGAGATCTCGCATGGGTCTGAGAGGTCGAGGATGGGCACACTGTCCTCATGTCAGTGCAGCAAGTCCTGGAATGGCATTGCTTTGTCTCGCTGGGGGCCTTTGCTTGTTCGGGTTGCTTCTGTGGTGGGTGCTTGTGGGCTGGAAGAGTCGTATGGTGCTGTTGCTAGTCACATGCTAAATCACAAAGTGCTAATATTGACAGGAGATGCTGCGCATAGTAAGGGGAAACACAGAGAATGGTGTTTGAGGGTCCTGACATGAAGTGCACTGAACACGTTGCAGGGGTTGCTTGAGAGTTGGAAAATGCGAAGGAATGAAGGGCAAGCGAAAGTGAAGCTGGAAATGAGAGGGAATGAATGTGCAATGTCGCTGAAGGGTCTGAAAACACAAGTGAATGTCAGGGGATGAGGGAATAGCCAGGAACGCTCCAGGCAATGTCACTGAGTGGGTGTTGGGTGCTGCTGTGCAAAAACGCACAAAAATGCGGTCAGGAAGTGTTTCTTGAGGCAAAGACGAAAGATGCTTCCACCCCCTGCGGTGGCCACCAGATGATACACTAAACCGTCCCTGATTGCTGGGAAATGGTCTATGATGTGTGCAGGGTTTTGGGGGGTGTGAAGTGTCACAAGGGGTTGCGCAGGCCTCTGCGGGGCGCGAGGTGTCATATATGTGTCTGTGGCGGTTGCGGACGCGTCGCTGTCAAAGGAATAGGGCTGTGCGCGAGTGCGGCGAGGTCGGGAACAGGGAACAGAGTCGGCTAGTCGCAGGTGGTCGGAAATGGTCACACAAGCTTTGGTATGGGTGGCTACTAAAGTTGGGAACACATCGCGCTGGAGTTGCTAAGGCCACACATGAGTGCGGCACGCTAGGGAACACAAAGGATGAGCCTAACTGAGCTCAAAAGTCCGAGGGGAGAAGTCTACTATTAGAAGTCTGAGGTGTAAAGTTGTAAATACATGGCCTATATACTAGGGAATGTAAGCTAAGAAAGAAGGTGCATTATATAAACAGGGGGAAAGGTAAAGTGTGAAGGGATGAGTTCAAGAAGAGGGGGAAGCTGAGTGCTCAGAGAGCATGGGAAAGTGGCGAAGCACACAGGAATGTGGGGAAGTGCATGGGAATGCAGCGCTTAGAAAGTGCGCAAGAGCACCAGAGAGCGCAAGAAGGTGCGAGCGAGCATGGCTGAGAGCGAGTAAGTAAAGAGGGAGTAACAAAGCTATAAAATGTGAAAATAGGCTTTTCAGGGCCCAGGGCGAGTGGAGTCATATCAGCGAAGACCAGCTTATTGCACCATTGGCTAAAAGGAACACATAACCAGAAGTGGAGTGTCTGTCATCAACCTGGTCACCCAGGGAAGAGTCACTATAGCCATGAAGGCCATCTCCACTGGTGCCATTATAGACTATGCGCATGTCTATAGTACCTACTAGGTAGGACAAGACGTACATCGCAAGCCGTAGATGTTAGGGGGAAGGATTCGCTGCATACTGCACCAAATGTGACACAGCGAAGGAAATGTCTGGTCTAGTACCAATCTGAACATACAGCAGACTACCAATGAGTGACTGGTAGTGTGTAATGTCAGAGGCGCTAGCCTGACCCATATGTTTATGAAGGTGCTCATCAGCACCAGTGGGCAAGGGTGTGGAGTGTGGAGTGGCATCAGACATGCCAAAGTGTTCAAGGACATCCTTGATATAGCTAGACTGGTCTATTTCAATGCATCTCTGGGAGCGGTCATGCAATGCACATACCAAGATATGAGTCTATCTCCCTGAGATCTGTCATCTCATAGTGCTCAGAAAGATCTGACTTAAGACACTTAATCCTCTCCATAGAAGCACCCAATATAGTGATGTTGTCAATGTAAATGATAACAAAGAGTGGTCCATCCCCCTCTTGTTGAGGCAACACATATACGCCAGCATCGGCAAGTGTCCGCTTAAAGCCGAGTGCAATTAGCACTCCATGGAATTGCAAGTTCCATGCACAGGAGGCCTGTTTGAGACCATATATCACTTTGATCAAGCGACACACCTTTGTCTTTGAACCAGTGATGGTGAAACCTTGTGGCTGCTCCATGTGAATCTCCTCATCAAGCACACCATTGAGAAACGCAGACTTAACAGTCCTCCAGCGCGGCCAACACCAGAAGCAATCTCAGTGACTCAAATTGTGCGACAGGGGAGAAGGTTTCATCAAAATCAATGCCAGGGATCTGTGTAAATCCCTTAGCCACCAAGCGAGCTCTGTAGCGGCCATCTGCCTTGAGCTTAATTAAAGACCCATTTGGATTTTACTGCCTTGCGATTAGGTGGGAGATCCACTAACTTTCATGTGCCATTCTTGGTGAGCGCATCCATTTCATACTGACACACCAGTGTCCACTCATCTGCATCCACAGACCGCATGGCCTCTGCATAGGATGCAGGGTCTCTGCCAACGTAAGCTGCAGCTAACAGCTCTGCATATCCCAGCCGTCTACCGCGCAGTGCCACATTGTCCCCAGTGAAGTAATGAGGGTTGGGTACAGGTGCATGGGTAGAGTGTCTCAGTGCATTGTCCATTTCGTGCAACAGCTGACTACACTGTGCATGATCCTCAAAACCTCCAGGCATATCTGGTGAGGGAGGAGGGACATGGCGCATAATGCGCATTGCACTTTGACACAGCAGTGGTGAAGTGGGCGTGACATGCTCACACTTAGGAGTGGTGGGCAGAGAGGGCGGTGCAGGTGGTGGTGGTGTGTGTGGGCGCTCTGGTTTGGGGTCTAAAATATCCTCAACATCCTCCTCCTCACTACTGTCAGAGTGTGTGGGAGGGTGCTCACTGTGGTGGTAACGCTGATGTGCTAGGTACGGCAATCACTGATGGAGGTAGTGGTTGTGAAGCCACTTGAGAAGGTGTTGGGTGTGTCTCAGCACCCTGAAGGGACAGGAAGCTGCTCTCGTTGAATGTCACATCCCTGGACAAACGGACAGAGCGGGTTTGGTGGTCCCAGAGCTTATAGCCCTTTGATTTGGGCTCAAACCCAATAAGCATGACCTCAATGACCTTCGCATCTAATTTGCAATGCTTATCAGCGGGTACGTGCATGTACCCCTTACATCCAAAGACGTGTAAATGTGAGACATCTGGTACTTTGCCAGAGTACCAGAGCTCATAAGGTGTGCACCACTTAAGCATATGGGTGGGAGAGCGGTTATAGATGTGTACCATGGTGGCCATAGCATGCTCCCAAATGCCTTTAGACATGCCAGCTGTGTGCAGCATGGCCATTGCCTTATCTGTAATGGTGCGGTTAAACCGCTCGGCTTTCCCATTTGATTGTGGTGAACCTGGCATCGTAAAGTGATGCTCTATCCCTCTCTGCTTGAGAATGTCCTGTACTTGGCTCGCCATGTACTCGCCTCCATGGTCAGAGTGGAGTGTGTGCAATTTATGGGACATCTGGGTTTCACCCCAGGCCAAATACATCTGCAGCACTTTCACAAACTGATCCTTCAACTTAATAAAGTACACCACTGCATGTGTGGAGTGGTTGTCTATGAAGGTGGTGGTGTACACGGAGCCTTGTAGGGACTGAGTTTGCATTGGACTGGCTAGGTCACTGTGTACAATCTCAAAGATACGAGTTGTCCATTTGGTGAAGGACACAGAGAAAGGTTGACGAGTGGATTTACCCAACTTGCACCCACAACACACAGCAGTATGTGTGGTAGAGCTGTCAATGTCCATGCCAGTAGTGGCAGAGGAACTGTACAACTTAAGAGCAGCAGGGGAGATGTGTCCCATGCACTGATGCCAGATATCAAGAGTGGTGGCAGCACTTTTGACATGAGCATTGAGGCCAATGCTTGAAGCGTCCAACCAGTACAGGTTGTCCTCCAAGTAGCCAATAGCTACACAGCTTTTATTGACAGAAATTTTAAAAGAGCCACTGTCAAAGGCCACTTCTGCACCCTTCTGTGCTAGAGCACGCGTTGACAAGAAGTGTCTTCACCTGTGGAAGGTGTAGTACATTGCTTAGGGTGATGGGAAGGCCTTGGCTTGTGATGAAGACAACGGAGCCTACACCAATTTGGTTGATGGTGGACTTATCTCCAAGGTGCACAGCACCTTTGCACAGAGTGTAGTCCTTGAAATTGGACTGATGTGGTGTGATGTGGTGTGTGGCACCACTGTCCATCATCCAATGCACACACGAGGCAGCATACAAGGCAACACCAACTGAATTGTCTGCCCAGTTAATGGCAGGCTTATCATCAACCTCCTTAATGGAGGCGGTGGTAGGTACAAGTACATGTGAATTGGCAGCCTTGTTGCGTGTGTCCTTCAACTTCCCAGCAGCCTCATCCTTCTTCCTCTGCCTGCAGTCAGGCTTGATATGCCCCTTCTTGTTACAGTAGTGGCAGGTAAGTTGAGAATGATCTCTCTTCTTACGTGCACCACCACTTGGCTTAATGGGGGCAGCCTTGTTGAGGGAGGAGCCAGAGGGGCCAGAGCAACACGCTTCCTCTGAAACAATGTGCACAATTATTTCAGCATGCTTGAGTTTTGTGGGGGCGCCACTGGCGAGGATGGTAGATGCCAGAACCTCATAGGAGGCTGGCAGGGCGTCGAGAAGTATGAGACAGAACTGAGTGTCAGTGACACCCATCTGCGCATTGGAAAGGCCGATCCACAGCTCATTGAGCTTGGCCAACTGAGAGGCCATAGGGGTGGAGTTGTCGAGGCGAGCTTGTGTTAACTGAATCCACAAATTAAATATGGTGGTGCTGCCTGAGGCACCAGCATACACGTCCTTCAGCTTGTCCCACTTTGATTTGAACAAGGGGTAAGTGTATGGGTCGGCAACGAGGGAGTAGACATCAGGTTTGAGGTAGAGGCGGAGGTATGCCTTAGCCCATCGCTGGACTGATTCCCACTCATCAGGAGTGACTCCAGAGGGAGGGGCCATGAGGTAGAACACATCCTCAGCTTCATGCAGTGTGAGGATGGCCTCAAGGGTCCCAGACCACTCGTTCTAGTTGGACCCATCAAACTGGCCAAGATGAATGCCAGAAGGCATGCCGAAGGAGTTGCTATATGTGTTGGTTAGGTGCATAGAGGGTGTGGATCCAGAGGTAATTGGTGGCAGGGCGGTTGAGGCACTTGCCGTGGTGCCTGCAGCCGCACCAGTGGGTGAGGCAGAGTGGGATGTGTGAGCAGACAGGGGGATGATTTATCTGTCGCTGAGGAGCAGTCGGTGACAGTGCTTCATAAAGTGCAAGATGTGGAAGGGGGGTTCTACTCCTGTCTGTGATTCTGTAAGGCCAGAACACTATGTGTCCTGCCTCCATAACATGCCAGTGTTACAAGGGCTAAACCCAGGGTGGAAGCCTCTTCGCATACTAGGAACCGGCTGCCAGCCAGGATGTGTCACAAGACATGGCTCACTAGAGCGCACCAGAGGGGATGGTGGAATGATCTTTCAGAACCCAAGGCTGTCTACCTCAGCCTTCTCGGCCTATTGGTTGCCTCATCGCCACAAGTGGCTTCACTGTGTCCTTTCCCTTTGCCACTGCAAGGTAGGAATCTGGTTGCAGAACACCTAAGGTGAATACCCCCAAGAGCCTGCACCAGATTTACACTCCCATGGTGAGGAGATTCTGCACACAGTGTGGAGCGCCAGAGACAGCTGGCGCTAAGCTCCACAATACACAGCCCAGTGGGCCATGCACACCTAGATATGTATTAAGGGGCTACCAGGTCCAATCTCCTTGTGCGCACGCAGGGGCGAGGAGCACAATGGGGGTGAAAGTAGGACTACTGGGCAATGTATAGTATGGAGGGGCCTCACCTGGGTCCACTCACACCTGAGGGCACCCAGGCTTGGGCAAGGAGGGTGAGTCCCCAGACAGACCAAGACTCAGCTTGTGCCCACAATGACACAGAGGCCAGTCAAGTGGAGTAGAAGGGCCAGGACCCATAACCTGATGAACAGCATAACAGGAACTAGGATACTCACAGTGACAAGGAGACTGTGGTGAGATATCAAGTGAAGCACAGGGAAGACAGAGATCTTGCAAGTGAAGCTAAAGAGGATGTCTGATAGCACAGAGTGAGAACTGAACTGGTATTACAGAGAAGGGAACTAACCTGATAGCACAGAGTGAGAACTGGGGCTATCAGGGCGTACAAAGTATGCTACTTATACACTTCAGACACAATGATGCAGTGTTACAACAGGGAACAACAGAACACATCATACACTACCAGAATACAATAAGACCCGGACCAAAGGTGGGTCAGAACAAAGGAATGTACTTAGAACAATGGGTACAAGAGAAAGTCTAGACAAGGATGATATCATAGTGACATCACAATAAAGATAAGACAAAGGGTAGTCCAAATGTGTAGTACAATAACTAGTCCAGAGGAGTCCATAATGATGTCATAGATAAGAAAGAAGTCCGAGATTGTGATGATCATACATCTAATCTACATGAGTCCTGTATATCTAATCTAAAGCAGTCCATTATCTGCATGTCCATTGAGCCACTAAGCGCGCACAGGTCACTTATCAACATGTTCTTCCAGAAGTGTTGGACATACATGCCTGTGAAGGTGTGGTCCATCGCAACCTGCATGAGTGTGGACGTGGTGTGCCTGGTGTGTTTGGGGCGGTGAGCACCTGCAACGATCTCGGTGGCTGTGGACTGCTGCCAGAGTGGATGGTGTTCCTTAGGGTCAGGGGGATGAACATTGGAGTAGGTTTGGGTGTATGGGAGTTGTCTGCCCAGGAACTGTTGGTTGAATGTAGTGAGGAGTCACACTTTGTACCAGCGTGCTCCCCACTTGTGGAAGGCCAGGGTCCGCACTCGAGTCTTCTGGAATGCTGCAGATTGAACACAATTCAGCCCATCAGGGGGGTTGCATGTGCAGGCCTTGGCTGCCGTATTCTGTGCCATGCCTTGCCCAATCAGTTCCATGTCCACCAGAGACCAAACCAGAAACAAACAAAAATCAATATGACGTGCTGCGAGAACAGTAAGTGACTGGTGAAACATAAGCGCATGGGACTGCACTGTTTGAGAGTTGGTGTTCTGGATGGCTTGCAGTGCTGAGGCGCTGCTCATGAACACGTAAATAAGGGCTGGAGGGGGCACCTCCTCAGTATAGTACATGGCCAGGGCTTCTACAGTCTTGGCAAGTCCGAAGACACCCGCATTGAACTGCAGTACCCTTGTGCCCAACACCCAGCTCTCATGCATCAGAGCTGCCCCCCCTAATGTGAAAGAGGCTGCCGTGGTGCCCACCTCTTGTCCATCCGGTCTCCCGAGGGCAGTGACCTTCCCTTGGACGTGGATTAGCAGAGTGTTGGGGTGTCCCTCCCTTGTGAGAGTTTGGATCCACTCCCTCCGCTCCCTAGGCTGGATGCACTTCACTATCACCTTCTCGAGGAGCTTTGACATACACTTGAGGAGGGATATGGGGTGATGCACTTTGGCCTGCGTGTAGTCAGGCCAGTCTGGTTTAGAGATGACCATGACCACCGCACGTTTCCAGCGGGCCAGGTGGTAGCCTAGTTGGATGCAAGATTCGAACAGGATTGTTAGTGTGGGGCCAATGCCCTCCCATTGGTCGATCTCCTCAGGGTCCCCCCACACACATTCGAGGAGGAGCCACCCAATGCCTGTTTCTTTTTTTTTTTTTTGATCCATTTTTATTGCTGTGATACATGTCCGAGACACAGACCAGCCGTAACTACGAGCCGTTACACTTATGAAACACGGTAGTCCTATGAGAAGGTGGCCCCGAGACAAGAAGTGGAAACGTGGAAAACACGACCGGGAATATTAAACAGACAGGAGAGCCGCGAGGGCACAACAGGGTACAAGGAAGCCATGGTGGTACAGGTGCGGGTGAGGCACAAAAGTTCGGTTAGATCAATCACAGAAGCAAGAGAATAGATAGGGGAAAATACACAAACCCTGGGTTCAGGGGACTCTAATCAGGTTCGGGAGGCACAGGTGGCGGCAGCAGACCGGGATCTGGACAGGAGAGCGTGCGGGTGAATTGGAGGAACTTACACAGTTTCTCGGCCCCTCCCCGTGATAGGAAGAGGGTGTGGTAGGGGAGGAGGGGTCGGACCAGGTTCCATGCGGAGGAGCGGATGGCGAAGGATATGTGGGCCTGATCGAACCACGGGCAATGGAGCATGACATGTTCTGTGGTGCGGAGGGGGGTACCGCAGGGGTAGGAGGTGTGTTCGAGCAGGTCCAAAGGGCGGAACCGCTGGGAGTAGGTGCCTGTGAAGGTGTGGTCGGTGGCCACCTGCATGGCGGTGGAGGTGGTGCGCCATGTGAACTTCGGCGTCTTGGTTTTCTTCCCATGCTGGTTGCGCTCCATGTCTGTCGTGGCTAACCAGAGGGGGTGGTGTTTGTCGTGCGCTGGGGGGGAGGTGATGAGGACGTGGTGATGGTGTGAGACGGTGTCTTCCCCCAGGTTGCACCGGCGGAACTCTGGGATGAGGGAGTCAGCGTACCACTTGGCCTCCCATTGCTGGAAGGCGTGCCATCTTGCCCTGTCCTTCTGATAAGCAACAGATTGAACGCGGTCTAGCCCCTCAGGGGGGTCGCATTTGCAGGCCTTGGTCGCCGTGTGCCGTGCAAACTGTTGCCCTTCCGAGTCCCCATCCACCGGAGTCCAGACTAAGTAGAACTGGACATTAGCGTGACGGAGATAAAGTGTACTCAACAATTGATGAAACATGAGGGCATGCTTCTGGGCGGTGCAGTTGCATGGGTTATGCACGGCCTGGAGTGCAGAAGAGGAAGAGGAGAAAATATAGTACTCACCCAGAGGGGCCACCTCCTCAGTATAGTACATTGCGAGCACCTCAACCGTTTTGGCGATGCCGAAGATGTCAGCATCAAACGGGAGGACTTCTGTTCCCAGCGTCCAAGCCAGCCCTGTGATGGGTTGGCCCGTGATGGAGAAGGTGGCTGCCACCGCACCCACCGGTGATCCATCCTCTCTCCCCTCAGCGCTGATGCACCCGTGGACAAAGCTGATTCCGATACTAAGTCCTTCGGCGCCTCAGATGAGGGAGTGCGTCCAGTCTTTTCTTGTATGAGGGGAGCATACCCCCAGTGAACGGAGTTGCACCACCCAGTTGGGAACCTCCCAGGGGGCAACTGCCGCCATGTCGACACGCAGTCCCGTGGACGGGACACGCGCAGTGAGAGCCTCCAGTGTGGTGGGGCACTGTTTGCACCAACTGGGCACGGCAAGGGAATGTGTGACAACCAGAGGGAAGTCACCCCTGGCCCGGGACAGGGACCGTGTTTCCGCATCCAGTGACATCCCCGAAAAGGAAGGTGCCAAGAACATCACACTTTCCTGTCCTCACAAAACGGGTGTCCCCGAAACAGCATTCGAGCTCAGTGAACTTTACTCTTAGTAAGCGCAAATAAAACACTTTCTTTTTAAAAATGCTATTTCCTTAATCGTACACTTGTTTTTAGTCATCGAACTTAAATCTCATATGTTTTTTTAAGATGTTCACACAACTTAACAAAACAATAAATATATGTTTATTATCTAACTAGTCTACATCTATTTTTTTTGTCTAAGTCGTACAATGGCGCACGAAAACGGCGTGCAGGCGCGAGGGACGTGGGCGCGCGGAGACCATGCCAGCCCCCGCGACTCGTAAGGAGGCGGGTAGCCTCGTGCGCCCCTTCCCGCACGAATGGGGCGGCTTTCCCTTGCGTGCCCCCTCTCCGCGCGTATGGGGCGGCGCCGCCAAGGGGAAGAGGGGCGTCGTGCCCCTCGTGCGCGCCCCTTCCGCGCGAACAGGAAGGGGCCCGGGGGTCGCGTACCCTTGTGCGCCCCTTTCCCGCGCGTACAGGGCGGCGCGGTCGAAGGGGGAAGGGGAGGGGCCGGTGGCGATGGGGTGTCCCTCGGTGCCCTCGTGTACCCCCCTTGCCCGTGAATGGGGTGGCGTCGGGGATGGCGTGCCCCCGCGTGCTCCCTCTCCGCGCGTACGGGGCGGCACCGCCAAGGGGAAGAGGGGCGTCGTGCCCCTCGTGCGCGCCCCTTCCGCGCGAACGAGACGGGTGGGACCGGGGGTCGCGTGCCCTTCCGCGCCCCTTTCCCGCGCGTACAGGGCGGCGCGGTCGAAGGGGGAAGGGGAGGGGCCGGTGGCGACGGGGCGTCCCTCGGTGCCCTTGTGCACCCCCCTTGCCTGCGAATGGGGTGGCGTTGGGGATGGCGTGCCCCCGCGTGCTCCCTCTCCGCACGTACGGGGCGGCGCCGCCAAGGGGAAGGGGGCGCCGTGCCCCTTCCGCACGAACGGGACGGGTGGGACCGGGGGTCGCGTGCCCTTGCGCGCCCCTTTCCCGCACGTACAGGGCGGCGTGGTCGAAGGGGGAAGGCGAGAGGCTGGAGGAGACGGGGGGCGGCGTGACCCCCGTGCCCCTTCCCGCGTGTACGGGGCAGCGTGCCCTCGTGCACTCCACGCGAGTGCGGCGTCCCCTCACGTGCCCCCTTTCCGCGCGTACAGGTGGCGCGGCCAAGTGGAAAGGGGAGGGCACGCCCCCGTTTGCCCTTCCACACAAACGGGGAGGGGTGGCGTGCCCTCGTACACCCCCCTTGGGGCCAGGGATGGCGCGCCCTCGCGTGCCCCCTTCCTGCGCATACGTGGCGGTGCGGTCAGGGAAGGGGAGGGGGGGTGGTATGCGGTGCGCCCCTCTTCCGACGCGGAAGGGTGGGGGGTGGCGTACCCTCGCGTACAGGGCGGGGGAAGGGGAGGGCCTGGTGGCGACGGGGAGAGGGGGCGGTGTGCCCCTCGTGCGCACCTCTTCCGCGCAAATGGGGAAGGGGCCGGGAGTGGCGTACCCTCGCGTGCACCCTTCCTGCGCATACGGGGCGGTGTGCCCTTGTACCCCCCCTTCCGCGCGAATGGGCAAGGGTGCTGGGGGTGGCGTGCCCTCACGTACAGGCCGGCGGTCAAGGGGGAAGGGGAAGGGCCGGGGGCAACGGGGAGAGGGGCAGCGTGCCCTTGTGTGCCCCTTTCCGCGGCCAAGGGGGAAAGGGGGCGACGTCACCCCTTCCACGCGAATGGGGAAGGGCGGCAGCGACGTGTCCTCGCGCGAATGGGAAGGGATGGGCCGGGAAGAGGGAGAGAGGGCGGCGCGGACAGGGGGAACGGGAGGGGGCGAAGGAGAGGGACGGCGGTCCCTTGTGCGCCCCCTTTCCACGCAAAAGGGGCGGCGGTGTACCCCTGCACCGCCCTTCCATGCGAATGGGACGGTGGGACATGGGGGAAGGGGAGGGGCCCAGAGGGGGGGAACGGCGTGCCCTCGTGTGCCCCGCGCTCGAACAGGGTGGCGGTCAATGTGGGGGAAGGGGAAGAGGGGGGGGGGCGACTTACACTAGTACACCCCTGCCTGTGCACGAACGGGGCGGCGCGTGATGGGAGGGACGTCGGCCTGTCCTCTTGCGTCCTCTTTCGACGCCAATGGGGCGGGCGGCGGGGATGGGAGGGGCGACGGGATGGGAGGGAGGAGGGAGGAGGGAGGAGAAGGGAGGGTACGTCCTATGCTCTTTGCACACCCGATTCTGTACGAATCGGGTGGCACGCAATAGGACGGTGGGAGAGATGAGGGTAGGGGGGGGGAAAGTTGGGGGGGAGAGGTCTCTGACTCTGAGGCGAAAGGAAAACGGGTGGTGCAGGTACACAATATTTCCTTAATTGATGAAGCCGGGCCTTAGCCGGCTCGCGTAGGGTTATTGTCTTTAGTAATATTTAATATAAGTTCACATAGGGAAACGGCCAATTCACTAAGTCGAAAAACAAGTTACATTCCAGCTGAGCTGCACAGGCAGTCTTAGCCCTAGTGCCTCTACATTCCACATATTCCACTAATCCTAAGTGTGCAATCAATATAAACAATTTATTATATATTTTCTGGTCAGAATTGATGAGGGAGCACTCAATCCTCATTTCCCAATCTTATCTTCATGACAACCCTGCCTCCTTTTCGCTTGTCAATTACTTCAGCGGCACTTGCCGTGCCAGCCACTCAGCCCACCAGTCAGGTGATACTGGGCACCATTCCGAATGGTAATTCCCGCGCACGGGGAAGCTTCCGGTATGACCAGGAGTCCGGTTACTACGATCTATCTTGGGGATCGCTGGCCGAGTTCAACACATGGAGACAAGAAATAGAACGAGCCGACTCTGTGGAAATCCGCCTTGCAAAGAAGGAAGCTAAAGGTGTGCATTACTCTTGGAAATGTGTTTACCAGTGCACGCGTCAAGGGACCGGCGGGATCAAACCTTATGAAAAGAAGCATCCAGATCAGATCCGCAAGATCGACTCTAAGCGGACTGGATGTACTTGCAAAGTGGATCTCAAAGCTTACCCTGGGACAAATATCCTTCTGGGGCATTACCAGAAGGATCATGATCATCCAATCAATATTCAAAATTTAATCTATACTCGAGTTTCCACAGTGGCCAAAGAAAAAGCAAGGGAGGCTTTGAAACAGGGAACCAAACGCTCGGCAGTCATACGTAATCGCCGTTCGGGTATTCATGACATCGGCTAACTCGCTTCTTTAGCTCCAGTCTATTTGCGACTCCACATCTGAGCACGATTGTGATCATTACATACACATGGACGACATCAACAGGATTGCTAAGGAGGTTGAACAAGATGACATCCGATTGGATGATAAAGACGAGATCTCAATGAAACTCTGGTTGGAGATCCTTAGAAAAGAGGAAGCAAATACCTTCTGCAAAGACAAGATAGATCTGCCTCCTGCAGGATCGGATTTGGAAGAGGATCTCTTCATGCTGGTCATCCAAACTAAGTTTCAGTTGGACGCGTTCTGGCGGCTTGGCAACGGCATTGTCAGCATTGATGCCACCCACAACACGACATACTATTCAGGGGTCATGCTAACTACAGTTATGGCAAGGGATGATTGGGGGCATGGTAAGCGAAATCACCGCACTTTCGGGAATTTGACTGATCCGATCTGACAGGAGTTCCGGTTGCTTGGATGCTGTCATCCAATACACAGACAGCGACAATAACCATTTTCTTAAATTTAATTCAGTCATGGAACCCTGAAGTCCGGCCTGCTCACTTCATGACAGATTGTGATCAGGCCCAGATCTCAGGCTCTTCAAACTGTATTCCCACAAACTCAAGGTGCTTTTGTGCCAGGTGGCATGTGCTCCACGCAATCCAAGCCCATATCTGGACTGACAATTTCCGGAGTTTTGGGACCTGGTCCAGAAATTGGTCCACACTTGTGATCTGTTTGATTTTGGGACAATCTGGGAAAGATCTCAAGAAATCCAAGATGCCCTCAATCATTTACTGCATATTTTCAGACAAAATGGATGCCCACAGTCTATATGTGGTCTGCAGTTACAAGAAGATCAAGGGTTATACTTGAGGAAGGTGATACAAATATGCTCCTTGAATCGTGAGTTGACCTTGCTGGATCTGCTGAATCAGCGAAAATTAACTCATATCTAGATACCATCACTTACTAAAGTCGCACTGGCTTGATGGAACGCGCAATCAGGCGGATTGATCATTTGATCTTTACACTTACCAAAATGATGCTGCCGCGGTATTATGAGCATAGGCACAAGCTGCCAGCAAGTTGGCTTTGAGGGGAAGAATCTTGCCGAGGCACACAAAGCGGCAATTCTGGTGAAATCAAAATCCATTTCCGGAAGTTCCATAACACCGCTTGGCGATGGCAAATTCCATGTGGTGTCGCAATCAAATCTTAGCTGTCAATATGTCATCGATACCCGAGCGGCAACAGTGCAATTGCCTGGACTTCCCGAGGATCCGGCACTGCAAGCACCTTGCTGCTGTGGTGCAAGCCCAGAACTCCCCCACTGCACAGGCACAAAATACACGCATCCAAGACATCACACCAACTAAGGTCTCCTCAAAGGGTTCCTCATCTGGCCCTGGGGAAGGGCTGCCAGATCATGCATCAGCATCTGGATCGCGATCTGAGGCTCTTCCACAAAAGGACCGGCTATCTCCACGCAGAAACCTCTGGAAGGAAACATCGGAAACAATGGGTAGCCGTATATCACCTAAGCGTCGCCAACCACATGCCGCTCCGATCTCGCCTAACTCAACGCACCGACACATTGGACCAAGTGGCAAAAGAAAATTAGCAATATATACTGATCCCTACAGTGGAGGGGAATGATCTGGTAAACGGGCCAAGCCAGACGCAGCCTCTGCAGAAGCAAATATGCTTGCACGCTCCAAGCTTGCCACACAGGACCAGAAAGCTGAATAAAGTGGTTCAATTCTTGCTTTGGATTACATTGTTTTAGATTTGTGAGAATAAACCTATTTGACTGCCATCACATTAGTCGTCGCCAATTGTACACTAGCACTAGCACATTTCGACGTGTCAAACAAAGTTCTCACTAAACTCTGCCTGTCCAACTCTGTCCCGTCCCGTTCCACTCTGGCGCCCCCTCCAACTCTTCCCCCCAACTTTCCCCCCCCCCTACCCTCATCTCTCCCACCGTCCTATTGCGTGCCACCCGATTCGTACAGAATCGGGTGTGCAAAGAGCATAGGACGTACCCTCCCTTCTCCTCCCTCCTCCCTCCTCCCTCCCATCCCGTCGCCCTCCCATCCCGTCGCCCTCCCATCCCGTCGCCCTCCCATCCCCGCCGCCCGCCCCATTGGCGTCGAAAGAGGACGCAAGAGGACAGGCCGACGTCCCTCCCATCACGCGCCGCCCCATTCGTGCACAGGCAGGGGTGTACTAGGGTAAGTCGCCCCCCCCCCCTTCCCCTTCCCCCACATTGACCGCCACCCTGTTCGAGCGCGGGGCGCACGAGGGCACGCCGTTCCCCCCCTCTGGGCCCCTCCCCTTCCCCCACGTCCCACCGTCCCATTCGCATGGAAGGGCGGTGCAGGGGTACGCCGCCGCCCCTTTTGCGTGGAAAGGGGGTGCACGAGGGACCGCCATCCCTCTCCTTCGCCCCCTCCCATTCCCCCTGTCCGCGCCGCCCTCTCTCCCTCTTCCCGGCCCATCCCTTCCCATTCGCGCGAGGACACGTCGCTGCCGCCCTTCCCCATTCACATGGAAGGGGTGACGTCGCCCCCTTTCCCCCTTGGCCGCGGAAAGGGGCACACAAGGGCACGCTGCCCCTCTCCCCGTTGCCCCCGGCCCTTCCCCTTCCCCCTTGACCGCCGGCCTGTACGTGAGGGCACGCCACCCCCAGCACCCTTGCCCATTCGCGCGGAAGGGGGGGTACAAGGGCACGCCGCCCCGTATGCGCAGGAAGGGTGCACACGAGGGTACGCCACTCCCGGCCCCTTCCCCATTTGCGCGGAAGAGGTGCGCACGAGGGGCACACCGCCCCCTCTCCCCGTCGCCACCGGGCCCTCCCCTTCCCCCGCCCTGTACGCGAGGGTACGCCACCCCCCACCCTTCCGCGTCGAAAGAGGGGCGCACCGCATACCGCCCCCCTCCCCTTCCCTGACCGCACCACCATGTACGCGCGGGAAGGGGGCACGCGAGGGCGCGCCATCCCCGGCCCCAAGGGGGGTGTACGAGGGCACGCCACCCCTCCCCGTTTGCGTGGAAGGGCGAACGGGGGCGTGCCCTCCCCTTTCCACTTGGCCGCGCCACCTGTACGCGCGGGGAAGGGGCACGCAGGGGCACGCCACTCCCGAGGCCACCCCATTCGCGGGCAAGGGGGGGTGCACGAGGGCACCGAGGGACACCCCGTCACCACCGGCCCCTCCCCTTCCCCCTTCGACCGCGCCGCCCTGTACGCGCGGGAAAGGGGCGCGCAAGGGCACGCGACCCCTGGTCCCACCCGTCCTGTTCGCCCGGAAGGGGCACGGCGCCCCCTTCCCCTTGGCGGCGCTGCCCGTACGTGCGGAGAGGGAGCACACGGGGGCACGCCATCCCCAACGCCACCCCATTCGCAGGCAAGGGGGGTGCACAAGGGCACCGAGGGACGCCCCGTCGCCACCGGCCCCTCCCCTTCCCCCTTCGACCGCGCCGCCCTGTACGCGCGGGAAAGGGGCGCGGAAGGGCACGCGACCCCCGGTCCCACCTGTCTCGTTCGCGTGGAAGGGGCGCGCACGAGGGGCACGACGCCCCTCTTCCCCTTGGCGGCGCCGCCCCGTACGCGCGGAGAGGGAGCATGCGGGGGCACGCCATCCCCAACGCCACCCCATTCGCAGGCAAGGGGGGTACACGAGGGCACCGAGGGACACCCCATCGCCACCGGCCCCTCCCCTTCCCCCTTCGACCGCGCCGCCCTGTACGCGCAGGAAAGGGGCGCGCAAGGGTACGCGACCCCCAGGCCCCTTCCTGTTCGCGCGGAAGGGGCGCGCACGAGGGGCACGACACCCCTCTTCCCCTTGGCGGCGCCGCCCCATACGCGCGGAGAGGGGGCACGCGAGGGCAAGCCGCCCCATTCGCGCGGGAAGGGGCGCACGAGGCTACCCGCCTCCTTACGAGTTGCGGGGGCTGGCACGGTCTCCGCGCGCCCACATCCCTTGCGCCCGCACGCCGTTTTCGTGCCCCATTGTACGACTTAGACAAAAAAAATAGATGTAGACTAGTTAGATAATAAACATATATTTATTGTTTTGTTAAGTTGTGTGAACATCTTAAAAAAAACATATGAGATTTAAGTTCGATGACTAAAAACAAGTGTACGATTAAGGAAATAGCATTTTTAAAAAAGAAAGTGTTTTATTTGCGCTTACTAAGAGTAAAGTTCACTGAGCTCGAATGCTGTTTCGGGGATGCCCGTTTTGTGAGGACAGGAAAGTGTGATGTTCTTGGCACCTTCCTTTTCAGGGATGTCACTGGATGCGGAAACACGGTCCCTGCCCGGGACATACCACTCAGGGCCAAGGCACCTGAGCAGCTGTGAGCCCTGGGGTAGCCTGTAAAGCCGTAAGGTGGAAGTGTGTGTGAGTTTCTCAAGGAAGATGCTCATAGGGAGCATCCTTGTAACTTGGAGAAGCGCATCACAAGGTGCTGTGCGAAAGGAGCCTGTTACCTGTTTGACCATCTCGTTTTAGACGGTCTGGAGCTTCTTGATGAGGCCAATGGTTTTGCTGGGTTTAAACCACAGCTGGCATCCGTATGACAGAACCGGCAGGCAAACAGCGTTAAGCACAAACCACCAGTTCACCATGGAGAGGCCATGTATGGTATTCCTGAGCACCGCCAGGGCTTTCATGGAGGCGCATGCCCGGTTGCACATGATGGTCGCATGTGGCTCCCACTTCAGGTGCCACTGGAAGAAGAAGCCGAGGTAACAGACAACTTCCCCAGGCAGCACTGAGTAGTATGTGTTCGCGGCATGGTCCAGTAGGAGGAGCCGCGTGGGAGAGGGCATCGGGTGCTTCTCTCCTGGCTTCTGGAAGTACATCAGCTCCATCTTCTCAAGCTCGATAGTGAGACCCGATGAACGGAGCCAATCCTCGCAGACGGTATAGCGTGCACGGAGCAACATGTCAACCTCCTGCCATTCCTGGGTGCAAGCGAACAAGACACCGTCATCCACATACATGCCAAGGGAGGAGTTATTCCAACTCCGCATCCTATGAAGCAGCGGTGATGTGTAGGCAACCAAGAGTACCAGTGAGATCGGCGACCCTTGCAGGATGCCCACTGGTTGGTCACGCTCCTCGGCCGAGATGCCGTTGAAGCGGAACTTAACTTTCCGATCCTGCAGGAAGGACCCCTGCCCACGACTGGAGCTCCGGAGTGAAGCCTAGATTCCCTAGGAGTGCAACGAGGCGGTCATGGTTGATGTGATTGAAGAACCCTCTCACGTTGAACAAGACGATGGCACACTTCATCCCGAGGCTGTGAGCCACCTGGATGTCGTGCAGAAGGGTGAGTCCCACGTCAAGGCAGGAGGAGTGCATCCGCCCCCAAAATTGGGTGGTTGGAATTAACTCGTGTTCAATGATCTCATGCTGGATCCGCTTGGCAACCACTTTCTCAAGCAGTATACCCATGGTTTCCAGCAACGTGATCGGTCAGTGCACCTTGGCCTGTGTGTAGTCTGGTCGATCTGGTTTAGAGTTGACTGTGACCACAGCCTGCTTCCAGCGCGCCAGGTGGTGACCTAGATTAAGACACGCCTGGAAGACGTGTGTGAGCGTATCGCTGATGCCGGTCCAGCCCTCGGTGTCTGGGTCGCCCCATGCCCGCTTCAGGAGGAACCAACCCATGCCTGAGACCCCTGGTGCCGACTTATTGGATGTGGCAGTCAGGAGTTTGTGTGCCTCCACCTCTGTCAGAGGGGCGAGCACACAGGTGGGTCGGGGCTTGGGATCACCCAGCAGGTGCAGGGGGATGTCCCCTCAGCGTTCAGCAAAGAAGCAAGAGGCGAAAATACCTGCCATTTCCTCGTGTTCATACATGAGCTCTCCATCCAGCCCCCGCAGCGCAGGGATCCGTGTGATGGATCTACCATGGCACCAGGCCGCGACCTTCCACATGTTGGTGCTGGTGGTGAACATGTCCGCCCAGCTCCGCTTGGTGTCTTTGACCACGCGCTTGAGGGAGTGATTGGTGGCGTGGATGTCGGTCGCGCCAACGGTGTTCTGGACCGTGTCAATGTTAGTGTTGGGGAAGTTTGGTTTGGTTTGGTTTGGGCCATTTTGGGCCAAACCGGAAACCAAACCATTTAATGTTCACCAAACTGAACCCAAACCGGACCCAAACCAGTTCAAACTGTTCCAAACTGTTTCAAACCGATTAAAAATAAGTGTTTTAAATTGGTCCTTAATTGGTTCAGTTTGGTTCAGTTTGGTTCAAACTTGGTTCAAACCACTTAAGGAACCACTTAAGACCTTGGTTTGAGGCAAAAATGATTGATTTTGTTCAAATTCATTGGTTAAGACTTTGTTTCAAATTGTTTGAGACCAAAAACCATTGATTTTGGTTTAAATTTGGTTTAAACTCAGTTTGGTTTGGTTCAAACTCAGTTTGAACCAAACCAAACCATTTATCGAGCACTTATAAAATATTTTTTAATATGTTTTCTTAATCGGTTCGTTTCGGTTTGAACCAGGTTTGGGACCCCCAAACCAGAAACCAAACCATTCAGTTTGAGCCAGGATTCTCCAAACCCAAACCATTTTAAATGGTTTGGGTTCGGTTCAAACCTGGTTTGGGTCAGTCTGAGACCAAACTTCCCCAACACTAGTCAACAGCAGCGGTGCAGTCCTCATTCCACCACCGAACAGCATGGGCGCGATTGCGCCCCTTGCATTTCATGGTGGTGTCGCACACCCTGTTGAAGGCCGTGTAGACGAGGTTGACCACAGTGTCGATCTCCCCAGTTGTGAGCAGGACGGGCGAGTGGAGTGCCATAAGGTGTGTCCACTCAGTCCATCCTTCCACGTCAATGTCGGTGTCGAAGGAGTTGGTGTTGTCGCTGGCCACTTGGCAAGTGCAGATGCGCAAGTAGGCAAGGGTACGTACCAGGGCTTGGTCCAAGCCAAGCGAACCTGGCCAGTCCACGATCCCCCTGGCGAACGTCCCCTGGACTTTGGCAGCGAAGTTCCACCATGCAAGGTCCAGGGTGCTATCCCACTGATTCTGTGCTTGGGTGACGCGCCGTGTGGGTTTGCCAGGGACGTTCAGGAGCTGCAGCATGTTCAACGCTGCCCAGCCCTCAAACTCTCCCACCCATGGGCTTGGCGCCCAGCTGTATGGTGACCATGAGGTCGAGTGAAGGTTGAAGTCACCAACGAGGAGTGTTGGGACTTCGTTGCCGATCTTGAGGCACATGTAGTGTTGGGGAAATTTGGTTTGGTTTGGTTTGAGGCCATTTTTGCCAAACTGAAACCAAACTGATTAGATTTTGGCCAAACTGAACCCAAACTGAACCAAACTGATTCAAACTGCTCCAAACCATCTCAAACCATTTCAAACCGATCAAATAAGCGCCCAAATAAGCGCCACTTAAGCGCCCAAATAATGTGTCAAATTGCTTATAAATCAGTTTGGTTCAGTTTAAACCAAACTCAAACCATTCAAGACTTGGTTTGGACCAGTTTTGGACTGATTTTGAACTAATTTTGAACCAAACTGAGTTTAAACCCAAACCAAACCATTTAATTGTGATTATTAAGCACTTATTGTGTGCTTATTGTGTAATCAGTTTGAAATGGTTTGAACTCAGTTTGGGACCCCCAAACTGGAAACCAAACCATTTAGCTTTTTTCAGAAAATCCCAAACCCCAAACCTAACTTCCAGTTTGGGTTTGGTTCAAACTGAGTTTGAATCAGTTTGGAACCAAACTTCCCCAACACTAGGCGCATGAGTGTACGCAGCGCCGTTGGGTCAGCAACATTGTTGTAGAAGTTCACAATGCACCACATCTCCCTGCCGGGAGCGCGGACATCGGTGACCAGGATGCAGGGGTGGTGGGCGAGGTCCAGCTGCACGATGACTTCGAGCTTGTTGTGGCCCACCCCTTTCTTTGTATCATGTTTGCGGGCGTACATCATCACCTTCGCCCAGTGGTTGTTGTCAAAGAACGGGTAAATCAGCTCCCACCACTGATTCGCCGCGCCCCCTAAGACATCTGCCCCATCTCTCATTCCATCAGCCCGCCTTGTGCCAATCCTCCCAAACCAAGGTTCTTGGACGCATAATATGTCGTCCTGTGTGTTCGTCTCCAACAGAGCATGCATCGCCAGGTTCCTCCTCCCCATGTTCACGCCCCCGATAGAGAAGCTAGGCATGAGGGGGGGTTAGGTCAAGGTCAGGAACCCGTCGTGCGTAGCACAGGCTGGGCGAGGATAAGGGGGTGCCGTCCCAGCCAACGCGCCCAAATGAGGGGCAGTTGAGGGCGGCACATTCAAACTCATTGTCCGAGGGGTATTCCCTGTCGAGGCCCGTTGCATCCTTGGCAAGGACGCGGCGAAGGATGCAGGTTTCGTGGAGGCGCAGGTCAAAGAGGGCGTCAGAGACGTCGACATGGTCGACCTCCCAGAGCGTGCCTTCAACCCTCAGGTGGAAGACTCCCTTGAGGTCCTCAGCGTTGATGTGGGCGAGTCGATCAGCTGACTTGGCGAGCATCTTGGAGGGCAGCAGCGTTGTAGGACTTGGCAGGAATGGGCAAAGGTCTGGCAGTGTGGATGGTGGTCTGCCGAGCGATGGTGCGGTCCGTGGAGGACTCACCTGGCTTGGCCGTATCGGTAGCGGTGGCGACGTGGCGAGCCTTGGGCTTGCTGGGGGTGGAGGTGTGGAAGGCAGCGGTGACAGCTGCAGCGGCAGGGGACGTATTGGTCTCGCCCCACTCAGAGAGGTTCAGCTCAGCTCCCCAGTCGACATAGTTGACTGTGGCGTTGGCCAGGGCGTCGGCTCCTGCGGCTGCCACCTCATCATCGGTGGCAGGGGCGTTGGTGGGGTCATCCTCACACTCAGGAGCCATTGACCCCTGTGGCAAAGCAGGGGGAGGAGCAGAGTGGCCAGTGACCTTGGCCAGCTTGGGTGCAGGGAAGTCTCCGTGCTTGGAACATTTGCGGGAGTGGGCATCATGGCCCATCTCACCGCAGAGAAGGCACTTGTATTTGCATTTGCAAACACCCAGGACTGTGTGCTGGTTTGGGCATTCAAAGTGGTGGTCGTCGATGTGGTGGTCGAGACCGCAGCACTGGCATCGGATCTGGTCAGTGTGCCACTTGCAAGCTTTGTCATTGGTGCAGTGCCCGATCATGTAGCAGCGACCGCATTGGATGAGAGTAGGCAAATCGCCGCAGGGGACGAATTTCACCTGGTAACTGAACATGGAGACAGGGCCGGCCATAGCAGCCTGCATGACCGCACCCGTGGGGTCCTCCATGGCGAAGCCAACCGTGGCAGTCGCTTCGCGGATGTTGTTGGGGTGGGTGAGCCAGTGCGGCTGCACGATGAACAGGACTGTCTCGAAGGCAGGGTGAAGGCGCAGCTCAGCCTCCAACTCATCCTCCAAGAAGAATTTGCCTGTGTCACTGTGCGTGATGACACCACGGAGTTGGGCCCAGAACCAGCCCTCAGAAGGGACAAGTGAGGCGCCCGGGAAGGGTGCGCAGAGCCACTCCTGGTAGGGGAGGATCTGGGCCATGGTAAGTTTGCCGGCAAGGACGTAGACAAAGTTGCCAGTGCGGTCAGCCTCGTGGGACCAGTGGCCGTAGAGGAGGCGGAGAGGTTTCGCCGTCTGGTGGGCAATGGCTGTGTTGGCCTTGGCCAGGGAAGAGGCGGGCGGTTTGCGCAAAGAAGTGCCTGCCAGCGTCCTTCCCTGGGCAGATGCCACCGCCTTGGCCGTGGCCGTGGTGCGCTCGTGTTGCGTGACACCCTGCTTTGTGGTGACCGAGTAGGTGGGACGCCCACGTTGCCCCACGTGGATGAACCATTGTTTGGATCAGCGGAAACAGGGGGTGCGGTTGGCTTGGCAGGAGCCGCACGCGGTGCGGTGCCCTGAGGTCTCGGTGGCAACGGGGCCACGTGAGCCAGAGGGGGGAACACCACATCAGAGGCCAGTGGGGGCGTGATGGGGTCCGGGAGAGATGAACCAGCCTGCCCAGTAGAAACCAAGCCAGCCACCTTGGGAGGAGGCCTCATGGCCGTCGTGGGGGCAGCCGCCTGCTTTGGTGACACAGCCTTTACAGGTGTGGCTGAAGGGGCTACTGGCACGACTGCCGGGATGAGGGAAGGTGTGGTCCCACTCTTCCACCCTTCCATGGTGTCTACGTGACTGGCCAAGGAAGAGACAGAGGTGGCCAGCTGTTGAAGCATCGCAAGCATCTGCAGCTGGACCAGATCGGTCGACAGAGGGACGCTGTAAGGATAGCTCGGGCGCTGGCCCTGAAATCACGCATTTTCAGTCTTTTCAGCCTCGGTCCGGTGTCACGTGGCTCAGCTACCATTTCGGACTCGACTTCCCACAGCGTTCTCACAGCCTCACCCCTCACTATCGCTCCCCATCAATCAATGCTTTCCTTCTCGCTCGCTCCCTCCATGCACACACACACACACACACTCTCTCTCTCTCCTTCCCTCTCCATTGCTCGCCCTCGCCTCATGCCGCAAATGGACGACGCCGATCGACACTCAAAGCCAAGCCGGGCGTTCCTGCGCCTCGTGTCATCTTTGTCCTCAAGACCGCGTCCCACCCGCCTCGCGTATCTCTTTCAAGATGTCAAGACAACAGCTCACCCGCTCTGAGCCACCTGCAAGATGTTGTTGGAGATCGCCCCAGTCATCGCGCTGTTATCGGAGAACTATTGTCGTGCGTCATAATGTCTCGGCCCTCTTTGTTGGAGATTTCCGTATCCTTGCTTCCTTTGACTACCCCTAGGTTCCTGTTTATTGTATTCGCCCTTGTCTCATCTTGTCCACTGCTCATACTTACCTTCCCGGTCTCGATCATCTTCGTGTTTCGTTGTTCACCCTTTGTATGCCACCTCCTATCCCCATCTAATCCCCTACCTACTCTGTATTTAAGCCCCCTGTTTCCTTGCTGAATAGACAGCACCCAGTCGCCTCTGTGTTTCCCCCTTATCGTCTCGTCCCAGCGTGAACCCGTTTGAAGTTAGGCCCTACCGCGGGCACTCGTTCTCGTCACCTCGCCTCGTCTCGCCACCTCGGACAGCATCGCTCTTGTCTCACTTCTTGTTTTCCTTCTCGTTCCTGCCTTTGCCTGTTCGCGATCGCACCGGCTCTCGCCGTTGCGAACGCTCCAGACTCGGCCTTCCTCTCTCCCTTTCTGTAACCCCTGCTCGGAATCCCCTCCGCCTACGAACTCACACAGACTCGGCTCCGTACAAATTGGCTGCCCCAGTGAGGCAGAGTCGTGTTGATTCCCCTCAACCCTCCTCCTTATCCATCTTTAACGTCTTTACCATCTTCGGTTGCCTCTGGTGACCTGCTCTATATCCATCGGCCTCCCTTGCTTAACTCCTGCCTCGTTATCATTCGCCCCACCTCGTTATCGCCTCATCGTCCAAGCCGCTGACCTTGGACGCTTGCCAGTTTCCGCCCTTGCTTGCCTTGCCCTACCAGTCCGCCGCGCCCCAGCCATAGCCAGAAGAATAAGCATAGCCACTGCCACTCAGAAGTTTAGCCATCGCCGCCCAAGAAGCCTAGCCACCGCTGCCGCCAGAAGCCCAGCCATCACCACCACGAAGCCTAGCCACCGCCTGCCAGAAGAATAGCCCGTCGCCCACCCTCGCCCAAGTTTAGAAGAATAACCCTAGCCATCGCCACCCTGATTGTCCAAGCCACTGCCCTTGGATCCCCTTTTGTATCGTCCAAGCCGCTGACCTTGGACCCTTGCTCGGTTTTCTCGCCTTCACCTTCCGAGCCACTGACCTCGGATTGCCGCTCGCTTTCCCCCAGACTGCTGACCTTAGACCCTCACTCCCTTTACTTTCTATCCCTACCCTTCGCTCCAAATTCCTTCCAGTTCCAAATTCTGAACTTGCGCCTTCACCCCTCAGTTTCGTTGTCCTCGGTCCTCACATCCCGTCTTCTCTTTTCACCACCTTTCTGTTCCACTTCGCTCCATTTTCGCACCACCCATTCAATCTCTCAGTTCCCCCTTGTACCATGCACCGCTGAAAATGTACTATGGATACAACCACCCACGCACCGGCCCTGCAGTAATGCCGTCCCCCAGCTCAGAATTCGCGCCATACTACTCAGGTCGTTGGGATACTTTTGAGGACTTTCTAGCAGATTTTGAGGCACTAGTGAATGAATGCGTTCTCACCGACGATCAGTGAGTCAAAGCAATAGCCCGCTACATGGCGCCCTCTGTATGCAAGGTCTTGAGATCTATTGACGGGTTCTGTTCTCACGACTGGCCCAATTACCGACAATTCCTAGTCGATGTCTTTGGCACACTGCGTCACCTACTTGCCAGGCAGAAGCTGCTTAGTTTTGTTCAGAATTCGTCCAGAAAGCGGATGCTCTGTGAGGACGACGTGCTACAGTACTACAGACAATTCTTGAATCTCGCTGCTGGCACTCGCGTTCCCTTTTCGTCTTGGCCAGACTGCACACCAAAAAAGTGCTGGTGCGGCTGCAGCAGTGGCTGTTTCAAGCTATCAGATCAACACATGGTAATAAGTTGAACAGCACATACCTTCGTCAGAAGACGCGTCCTCCAGCGTCAGCATCTGTGGAACCTTGAGGATATGGCAGTGGTAAGACCAAAGGGTGACGTTGTAACAGCGGTGTACGTACGACGAGGCATGATGTTGAACAGAGGGCTTCAACGCGACAAAGGCTTTACAAGCGCGGTTTGAAACACGCTACGAAGTTCGTGATCGATGTAAAACCTCGTGCATGAAAGTCTTCAATGGGGTAGCGTTGATTCGAGCCTGTTTGGCAGAAGAAAGGTCAGTGCGTGTTGCCGCATGAGAGGCTGTGAGATGTTGTGCAGCGGGGAGAGGAAGTAGTGCCTAGTAAACAGGGGGAGTGAAGGAAGCTGTTGCGCGTATCCACTGAATATAGATGAATCAGACGGACCATTAAGGGAGAAGGAAGCTGTTGCACGTATCCACTGAATATAGATGAATTAGACGGTCCATTAAGGGTAAGGATATTAAACTCACAGCGGCGACGAGAGATTGACAAAGTGTGGGTCAAGAAATGTCATTAGGATTTCAGATATTCCACAGTGATCTGATGGCGGCACCTGGGTGAAGGGAGATGCGGATCTAAATAAACTGAAACCCAACCAAGTTACCATATGGCTGTGGAGCAGAAAATGGCGCAAGTTCACTCACCGATGAGGCCAGTTACATACTTATGTTATGGACTTCGTGAATATCCTTCGAGGGTTGCAGGACAGTAAGGTCATTCGACCGAGAGGGGTGAGGTGGGCTTTGTGTTGTCAGGTTCGCATATTGAGTGGAGAAAAGCTGCGGGTGTTGATGTTATGGACTTCGCGAATATCCTTCGAGGGTTGCAGGGGCCGGGAGAGTAAGGTCATTTGACCGAGAGGGGTGAGGTGGCTTTGTGTTGTCGGGTTCGCATATCGAGTGGGGAAAAGCTGCGGGTGTTGATACAGATGATGATGACGACAATGAAGAGAGTCAGGAGTTCACTCACCGAAGAGGCCATTTACATACTTATGCTATGGACTTCACGAATATCCTTCGAGGCTTGCGAGAGAGTAAGACCATTCGACAGAGAGGGTGAGGTAGCTTTGTGTTGTCGGGTTCGCATATTGAGTGAGGAGAGTGGGTGTTGATACAGATGGTTAATCTCGTCTTGCTGGTTGCTGGTTTCAAAGGTGACGCTAGGAGGCCCGAACGGGGACACAAAAATGGCGATAGGAGCGGGAGAAGAGAGGGTCGATCAAGGATGTGAGTGCTGCGATCATCACTTTGAGTACCGTGAGGGAGTTGTCATCAACATACGCATGGTTAGCAGTGCATCGACATTGAGGTGGAAAAAGACGTACCGAGCGGTCTGAGTGGACGGCCGAGAGATTTTCTGGGCCTTCCTGGAGGGCAGAGAGTTGTTGCGGGACCAAATAGCAGCTATTGGAGAAAATAAAGACGCAACGGCAGGACCACGAGTTGTGTGACGGTGGGCGCTCGAGTGATTTTTTGAACCTTCCTGAAGGGAGAGGGCGATGCCGAGTTGTTGAGGGACAATACAGAAGCCGTTGGAGAGTGATTGTGGGAAGGATGTGATATCGACAGAAGATCGAAAGATTGAACTGGGGTGTCTCGGGATGAGTGAAACTTGAATGGCCTGAATGACATGAACAGCCGGAAACACTTGTCATTCGTCCGGTAGTTGCTCACGACAATGAAACTGGAGCAAACTTTTAGGTATGGTATTAGTGTAGGACTGCAAACCCATGCCCGGGCTGCCAAACCGCAAGACATAAGATAGTACTGTAACAGAACTTGAATGCACAACTAGTAACAGATACGAAATATTTAGACAGGATCCGAGGAATCTTCTATGTCAACGAGACCACCAAAGTCCCAGTCTGCTGCCACATGAGCCGCTGCTTCATCACCGACATTGAGAATGCCATTTCGAAAAGCACTCTTAACAATCTGGAGTGCCTCAAATGTGTCCGTTTTGAGACGATTGCGTAGGTAGGTCCCAGTGAGCCGACCGCTCGAAAATGCACACCCTGAGGCAACAGACGAGCCTTGAATTGCAAGATAATCTCGCGCGATGAGGGAGAGGGTGGGATAACGGATGGAATTATGCTAACAGTGTCATGATCCATTAGTTAGACACCCTAACAATATAAAGAATACACTTACGCCCCACCATTCAACGAGCCCATTCTGCGCCTCACGTTTAGAATCTAAATACTCATTAAGTTCCCTGTGAGGGTCAGCGATACCTCCGTTGTTGTCGTCTTTGAGTGACAGCTGTATCCAATTCTATCTGTAGCCAACATTGTCGTTGTTCGGTAGATCTAGATCTATGTCAATAGGATATAATCGGAATGGGTATTGTAGTACGAACTTCTCTGCGAAGATGGGGCTACAATGTGTCTAACGTCTTCAGTAGCTTCATTGTATTTATCAAACTGGATTGGATACTCAGTATCTGAACCATAGGTTGAAACAATGGACTTACAATCTTGGCAAGGATCGTTCTGGTACGCAAAATGAACTCAGGACTCCAAGCCCCCATGATGTATCCTAGTTTGATTGACGGATCGAGAACTGTCGAGTGGATTAGTCAATCACACTACGAACCATACCCAAGTTGTTTGACGCACTGGTACACACTACATACACATGGCAGGTATCAAGTGTCCGATACCACTTCGAGAGATTTGAAACGCCAGCGGCTATGGCATCACGGATCGGCCCAAACTTTGGGTCCCTCCCGGCGGCTTCCATCGCCGTAAGTAAGCACTCAATTACTGGAAATATGCGGGAAACCGTGGGAACACGTTTGGAAGAGAATTCTTGTTGTGCGAGAGCCGGGTGCTGCGTTACAGGTTTAGCATACATTCTGTGAGAGATTTGAATTACCGTTAGTACCCTGAGTACTTGACGAAGTAGATCGAGGTTACCCCATTCGTCAGGGGTAAGCTTGAAGTCAGCGTAGCACTTCTTCTGTAAGTTGGGGACATGTGAACTATCGTCGGCAAGCTGAATAAACTTCGTAATGCCCTGATGATTAATGAGATACAGTGCAACAATACAACGAGAGGGGGACAGGAAATACCTTTCTCAACAAGAACGCGCGCTCGAGTAAGTTGTACATAGAGGACCAGTGCGTCCGAACATATTTGACGAGTTCGAGACGGGGCAGCTCTTCCTCAGCACAACACTTGAAGAAAAACGAGGATGCCTGTGGGGAAAGTCGGACCTGAGGCCTATCAGCTTTTGCTCATAAGAATCAGAAAGTTTGCGCACCTGATTGATGAACGCCCATAACTTTCCGAGGGTGTCCCCAGATGCGTACAAGGTGTCATTGTCTTCAACGTCGCCTGTTGCCTGATCCTCCAAGTCATCCATCGTGGTGACGGACTCCATGGTTGGGCCATTTCGAGTGAACGTCTCAACGATATGCTTGGCGCTGAGGTGTATAATGTGTGCAAGGCACCTACAGGATGTTAGAAAGTATTCCCGAATGCTAGACTACCCACATACCTCACACGTCATTCTGAAGCTTTCCATTCGCGTTCAATCGTGTCCAACTTGCCTTTGAGGTGTCTCATCATCTTGTCGTTGGAGGTGACATTGTCCGACGTGATACAACCAATCTGCCGAAATCAAACGAATTGGCGTCTCCGGGAAGGACGCTACACATACCTTGGACTCCAACCCTGCCGCTTTGATGATCTCCATCACCACATTAGCGAGGTTTTCGCCACTGTGGTTACCTTTAAGTTCCCGGAACGCAAGCAGCAACGTGCGGAGCGACCATTCTGTGGGGGATTCCTTGGTGCTATGGACCCAGTGCACAGTAATTCCGAGGTATGGGTCATGGGCTGGTGATGACCAGGTATCCAACGTTACTGATACCTCCCCAGGGACACTCTGCAGACAATGTGAGTCAGCGCTTGGGTTTGCGATGAACAACACTCACCGCAAAAAGCTCATTCAACATGACCTTGACTTTGTGTGCTTTCGCATGGACGGCCTTTGCAACACTTGTGCGGTGTGGAATATCGCTATCCTTGGTACCAGGACGTTGGAACATGAGCAAACGACGGAATGCCGCACAGTCCACAAGGGAAAAGGCCTACGTTTGTCACGAGTTGAGTAAGTCAATTGTCACGTATCATAAACGAACGATATTCCCACCTGGTCATCAACCACCACTAACTCGAGGATGTGTTCCATCAAGCCCTCCTTCGACCACTGAGGCGCCTTGACCACAGTCCAGTCTTCCAGGCTCCCTTGTTTTTCTAGTTGCTTGGTTCCTGCCGCCGCCATTTTCATGATGCGCTCATTCGGCTTGACCCCTTCGCGTTTGCAACCGGCCAAGTACAGCTCTCTGTGAGTAGCCCATTGTCTAGTGTCGTTGTTCAGTTACTGACTCTTTCTTATATCCATGAGTAGTTACCTGATGATGTGCATACGACAAGTTGAAACATTACCGGTCAGCCATGTCTTGCATAGCCGACAGTACCGTGCGTCCGTGTGACTCTGAGGATGTTCTCCATCCTTGAATATGCCTATCAGGTCGGCAAGCCGGATATCTCCTCCAGTGCTCAAGTGCAACCTGGGCTTTTGGTAGGCTTATAATATACATTACAAGGTGAGTCGACTTGTAAGTGCCCTAGGGAGAAAGATTATTTACCTTTGCATCTTTTGTAGCCATCTCATCCAACTGCGAAAATTGCCATTTGTCATCGGACTCCCCTCCCTTCGCCTCCGACGCATTCTCCCCTCCCGACGCATTACCCAAATCATTTGAATTTGGGGTTTTATTTCCACATGTGTCATGAGAACCCTCAGATATGCGTGAAAATACACGAATCTTTGATGTTTGGGGGGTTCCTCGATGGGGTAGACTTCATCAGTCTCGGTGTCACACTCAGCTATGACGCTAGTCTTCTTTTTCTTTGTCTTTGGTGGTTGTGCCTCTTCTTCATTATCCGAGGTGACCACGCTTCGTTTGGTCTTCAAACGATGTGTTGCGAGTGCTTCCTTTGCCTTTTCCGTAGGTTTGCAAACGCGACTGGGCCGTTTTGTTGATAAGTGACCTGCACGCACTTAGCGGCTCTAAATGGACATAATCAGATATGGACTACTGTAGATTAGATTACATGTATGATCATTACAATCTCGGACTTTTTCCTTATCTATGACATCACTGTACAATGACATCATATGGACTACACTGGACTTGTTATTGTACTATGCTTTAGGACTCTCTTTTGTTATATCCTTATTGTGATGTCACCATGATATCATCCTTGTCTAGACGTTCTATTGTACTTATTGTCTAAGTACATTCCCTTTGTCCTGACCCACTATTGTTCTGGGTCTTATTGTATTCTACTTATTGTATGATGCTCTTTGTTGTGGTCCCATTGTCCCACTGCGTCATTGTCCTCTGTAGTATAAGTAGTGCACATTGTACGCCCTGATACCACAGTTCCTCACTCTGTGTTATCAGGTTAGTTCTCTTCTCTGTAATAACAGTATAGTTCCTCACTCTGTGTTATCAGACACTCTTACTGCCCCACTGCAAGATCTCTGCTTCCCTGTGCCTCACATATCTCACTACAGTATCTCTTGATTCACTGTGAGTATGCGTCTCGTACCTTGCTGTTCATCACGTTTACCAGCAGATTTGGTGGTACCATCCACAGACTCATCATCTGTAAAGTCTTGGCCTGCTGCGGTGACAGCGCCGATGCCAAATGCGTTCAAAGTGGTCTGGGTAGATGTACCACCACTGGGCTGCCGGGATGGGGCACTCGGGGCACTCTTGCCTAAGGAAGGTGAGAACAAGCGTCAATCAATTATTGCGCACTTACAATTGGATGTAGGAATATCGTCCAGGTCATTGGGCCATTCCATTTTATGTGCCTCCTTGAGGCCGCCATTTGGGGTACATGCATCCCCAAATGGTTTTGTTGGATCCATTTGGAAGTTCGACCGAGGTTTGTTTTACTGAGGTTGTATCGTCCTTGAACTTTGAACTCCGTCCCACATCGGTATTTCCCATTGCTGCTACCACCCCGCCCCAGCTGAGTCGCCACATTTTCATCACGCGGCAGTTCGTAAGTATAAACCTGTCTGTTCCTTGCGTCCTCCCCACTAATGGCCGTCGCTCTTATTCCAACCAGCAGGTGTTCACAAGACACCAACAACTTGAACGGTGCCTCACCAACCCAAAATAGATGAGTACAGTTGGTTCATTCAAGCTATGACACGCTAACATTTATTGCAGGTCTGCCAGGTCTACACAGCTTCTCTGGAAAACGCCTGTCATCATTGACACCACCAAAATCGCTGCCCCACGTGGACCCCCAACCACACCACTACCCCACCATGCCCTGCAACTCCATAACAACGACAGTAACAGCACTGACGGCGATAGCGACAGCGACAACGACGGTGCGACAACAGCAACTACAAGGACAATGGTGCAGCGACAGCAACTACGGTGACCAAGACGGCGACGATGATGGCGCAGGGACAGTACGGCAACAGTGACAACAACAACGGTGTGGTGCAGCATGGCGAGCAGCGCGGCAATGCGACGATGGTGACAACGGTACGGACCGTACGGTGCATTGCGGCGATAGCGATGACAATGACAACGGCGGTCCAACGCAACGATAGCAACGATAACGACAATGGTATGGTGCAGCAGCAATAGACGACGACAACAAAGGGGTGGGGCAGGCAGCAGGCAGTAGTAGCTACGCTATGTAGTAGTACCCATAAATACTAGATACAATAAACATGCTTAGCTGTATTTTTAAGACCGTGCGAGTACAGCACCCCAAGAGCAAGAGTACCCCTGCTGAGTGCTGAATCATTCGCGCCAAGATTCGCGCGCTACTTTGTAACTGGCAAGGCCAGCGGTCCAAGGTGCAGTCCGGTCCGGACCAGGTCCACACCAACTCAGCGAATGGCGAACCCCAGACCGCACCTGTTAGCTGGGCCCCAAACCGCACCCCAAACCGAACCGGACCCGGGGTGCAGTCTGGTGCGGTTCGGGTCCGAACCCCAATCCGGACCGCACCCCGGCATCCCTAGTTTGAGAACCACACACCCTTGCCTTCAGAACATTCTGCTGTCTGGCAGTTCCTGTTGGGTCATCGGCTGTGGAATCCCCTGGAGTGGCAAGCGTAGTAACTGGAGTTCCTGAGGAGAAAAATGGGATTTTCTGAGACGCAGGGATGAGGTCCATGAAATCTTTGAAGACTGGTGTGGCCCGGGGCTTCTTCCACTTGGACCCAGTCCTAAATCAGTCTGTGCCCAATTCCTGAGGAGAAAACACTCTACCTGAGTAGGGGCAGACTTGGCTTGTGGAACTGATGGGAGTGATATGACTGGTGACGGAATTTCCGACAAAAAGTCGAAGTCATCCAAATCATCTGACACTGGTGCTGGCAGGGATCCCATTGGCTTGGGCTTTGCAGGGACAGGCTTCAGGTTGGTGGATTCAGGCTTGGTTGGCAGGGATTGTTCAGACATGCAGGACTGAGAGTGAGAAGAGCGGGAGTGTCAGACATATTCGCTGATCTTGTCAAGGCCAAGAGTCCTCCTTATCATATGTGATCATGTGATCTGTGCAATGGATTGCAAGAATTGGCTCCCAAATATGACTATCAGAATCAATAGGTTATATTTGTAAACATCAAAGATCTACCTTGATTGGAAGGATCACTTTTTATCAGAGATAGATTGTGGGAAGTCTGTTGAAGCCTAACCCATTTCAGTTGAGCTCTTGTCACATGTACGACACCCACATACATACATCCACACTATGGCTAGGAAGGGCATCAAACAACTGACCAAAGACAAAACCTCTGTGCTCATTATAGCAGCAAAATTCATGGGTGCAATTGAATGCATGGTATCTTTCCCACCAACGCCTTTGGAATTGACTGCCCTCACACAGATGGTTCATGCGGAGCTGGTAAGTCTGTTAAACATGCTAACATACCATTTACTGATAGGTTGTGTAGAGAACAGTTGCTGTGACATTTAACAAATGCCCCCTGGGCACCAAGATGCCAAGGGTTCACCCAGTTGTCCAGGCAATAGCAGGGGAGTGGGGAGCTGCAAAGAAGCATCAGGAAAACCCATGTTTTACTTATTTGTACTTTCTGTTCTTTTTGCTCTTTTAGCAAGGGATAAAATGACCCTTTCAGAAAAGCACCAACTACTAGTGATTGTCAAGGGTCCGGGTAACCCGCCTGGGTATTGCCAGGTAGGGTTACGGGTAGCCAGCCTCAACCCGAGGCCAACCCATACCCCAACCACGGGTTTCGACGGGTCATGTGCTTGTTTGATGCACATTGACGCGTTGATGATTCATGTTGAACGTTGTTGATCATTGAGCCTCAAGTGAGTTTCCATGCACACCGCTTCTAAGGGTGAGTCACTGGCAGCGATGGGCATTCACAGCCTTTGTAGACTTGTAGTTACTAACTTTTCCTACTACAGTATCTCAGTTCCGCTGCCACTTCAAGACTTTCACAGTGTTCACTGTTCCCTTTCTGACTTTCATCATGCTTTCACACCGCTGATGCCACCTGGCCCTGGTCCCTGGTCACCATCACAGCCCAGCCCTCACCCTTTCCGAGCCATTCAGGCGTTTGAATGCCGCGTTTCACTTTGCCCTATGTAGGCTCCGCCACTGGACTTGTCACTGTCTACTTACCTGTCTCCCTAGTTTCGTCTGCCCACCCTCACTTTTTACCCCATGCCGCCATGCGTATCATGCCACGAAGCTGCATGACACCATTTAGTAAGGTCTGTTCATAGCTTTGGCCTTACTTTTTCTGATGTTTCTTAGTGCTAGAACAGGTCTAGTTTTGCCGGTGCCAGTGTCTTGCCGCACCACCAGTGTCTTTCCCAGTGCCAGTGTCGGACTACTTGCTCTACTAGGCTAGTACTAGCGCATGTATTTAACCCCCTGTTTCCTAGCTTTCCCAATCCCAGCGCATACGCTACGTCTTCCTCCTTTAGCAACTTGTGTGAACTATGCCAACCACTTCTGATACCAACGCCGACATCATCCAAGGACCATGCAAGTGTCGACCGACTGAACGTGTTACTGAGAACAGTGATCTGTTGGCCAGGAAGAAAGCAAAAATGACACCTAGGACCAGCATCAATGCCCAAGCTATCCCCGTTGCACCCCAACCTTCCATTGAAGAAATTCCTAATCCCATCCGTCAGCCTCAACCCCTGTTGCAGCACACTCATCAAAGTTCTGGGGCCATTGACAGTGGCGACGAAGAGGCCAATACTGCAGGCCCACTTGCACGGTCCACTGACGCCATTGAAATTGACAACTGCACTGACGATGACGATGACGACAACGCTTGGTGTGACGAGCCTGAAGTTGAAGTTGAGGACGATATATCAGAATTGAGTGAGTCTTTGTTCATGCCTTGGTTTACACTCCATTGGATATACTGACACTTCAATAGAACACCTCTCTAAGCACTGGGATGCACCAGTCTACGTATTCTTCAAACCTACACTGACTGTGGAGTACATCAACAACCATAAAGCACATGTCTTCGAGTGCGCTGCTAGACCTTGCCACCGTGACACAAGACTCGTCCGCTGCTTCCTCTACACAGGCGATACTAGTTCCACCAGCAATCTCTGTCGGCATGCAAAATTCTGCTGGGGAGAAGAAGCACTTGCTGCCACAGATGGAGCACACAATGTCAAGACTGCCCGCGAAGTTCTCAGAAACCACAAGGGTTTGAATGGCTCAATTACAGCAGCGTTCAAACGAGTTGGGAAAGGAAAGATGACCTACAGTCACCGCCAGCACACTAAGATTGAGGCTTGGTACACTCTCAAGTTTTATTTAATTGTAATACTATCTAATGCCCAAGCCAGGGCCAAGTTCGTACATTGGGTCTGTGAGAACAAGTGCCCTTTCCAGATAGTCAACGACTGCGCGTTCCGTTGCCTGATGAAGACAGGACGACCAGATTACTACATCCCTTCCGCTGAGACGCTCTCACGTGATGTCAAGAGTGTCTTTCGACACGTTCAGGAGCGCATTTCCCAATTGTTACAGGTACGTTGACTATCACAATTCGGGTTTTAATATACTCACCTAAAGTCAGAAAACCGATGGCAAACTCAGCTTTGCCACCGATGCCTGGACATCGCCAAATTGCAAGGTGTATGTAGCTATCACCGTGCACTTCGAAAGGAATGGTGCCCCTTTGGCCCTCCTGCTCAATATTGTTGAAGTGCCGAAATCCCATACCGGCGACAATCTTGCGGTCACCTTTGTTGAAGTCCTCAAAGCCTTTGGGATAAAAGACAAGGTGAGTCGCTCGGAAGTGAGTGTGAAGTGTGCACTAGACTTACATTGTTGTAGATCCTTAGCATCACAACCGATAACGCGTCCAACAATGACACAATGATCAACACTCTTAGTACCTCACTCGATGGGTTTCCGGGTGCTGCCAACCAGACACACTGCTTCGCACACACGATCAACATTGTAGCGAAGGCCATTCTCAAGCAATTTGATGTACCAAAGGCCAATCCTGGTGCCATTCTTGACGAGGCCGCTCAAGCGCTTGCCGACTTAGCTAAGGACCTTGACTCTGAGGAGCGCCCAGAGCAGGAGACACAGGAGGCTGACGACGACAATCGGCCACTCAACCCTTGGGTGGACCTCCATGATGGGCTAACAGAGGAAGAGGCAAACCAGCTCAACAAGAGCACACAGCCCGTGCAATCAATGTTGATCAAGGTATGTTAATTGTTTGACTCATCGCACATTGTACTGACGTGGTACATAGCTGCGTAGACTCGCCTTTGCTCTCAAGAACTCCACAACCCTTCTCCTCCTCAAATGGTTTGCAACCCTATCAACCCACCGCCTCTCGAAGTGCATGATGCCACGCGATGTTTCAACTCGCTGGAACTCGACGCACGACATGCTGGACTTCGCCCTCAGGTATCGCTTGGCAATTGACGCAATAACTGCCAACCGCAAATATGAATTGCTACCGACAGAATGGAAAATTGTGGGAGAACTCTGTGATGTATTGAAAGTGAGTTGTTGTTTCGTTATCTTCTTCTATCTCTGACATTCTTTTTGGACAGATTTTTAAGGACGCAACACTGTATTTTTCACGAGGAACGCCAAACCTTGCAGCAGTTATCCCGGCAATGGATCACATCAACAAGGTCCTCGCCACAGTGTCCAACAGCCCTTATCAATATGGGCCTTCCATACACGCGGCGCTCGCTATTGGCAAGAACGCGATGAATCGGTACTACAACAAAACCGACCACTCGGAGGTGTATCGTATTGCTATGGGTAAGTCATCATATATTTGTCTCTAACATGCTAAGACATGTGCTCTCAGTGCTCCATCTTCGCCACAAGCTGGAATACTTCAAGAAACATAAGTGGGAGGACACGTGGATTCAAGCCACACACGATATCGTTCAAGAGGAATTCAGCTGGTCCTATGAGTTGGACGAAGGCCAGGACGACAACAACAATGCCAGTGTGGAGGATGACGGTGACAAAGTCGTAAGTAGAACTGCTCTTTTCTTTTATTGGCTAACTGTTCGATTCGCAGACTTTTTCGAGAGCCAAGAATATATTTGACAAATTGCCTGACCTCGCACTCACGTCCATGACGTCCTCGGATTGTAATAACGAACTCAATCGCTACCTCGTGACTGGAGTCGAGGAAGTGAAGGACGCGCTCTCATGGTGGTATGAGAGGCATAGGAGCTTCCCTGGCCTCTCATGTATGGCGCGCAATTATTTATCGATCCCAGGTGCGTATCCTCTCCCTTTCACTATCTGTTAGGATTATTTACAACTTCTAATTAGCCACTACAGTCGACGTTGAGCAGGTGTTTAGTCAAGGCCGCCTTGTCCTTCCCCACGTCTGTAACCGACTCTCATTCGAGTCAACGCATGCCCTGCTTTGTGTTGGGATGTGGAGCATGCTTGACCTGATTAGTGATAAAGACATGAAGGCAGCCCTTGGAGATGAAGTCACCAGGAAAGTAGATGAACCCTGTCCTAACTGATGTCAGTCTGAGGTTTCAATTCGCGTCGACACATCATTCAATATAATCTCTTGCCCTCGTTCACTTGGATGGTTTAGCCCCTTGTATTTGTGTGAAACAGCACGGCTTTAAAACAGGGAGACAACGACGCCATGTCGACGCGTTGACAAGTCCAAGGTCAGAGAGAACGACGCGGCGTCGACGCGTTGACAAGTCTGACTCAGTCCGAGACTCTGACTTGGTGGCACCACGAGTCTGCCTCGTCGCTGCATTATGGAACAGCTTGTACCCGTGGTAGTTTACCTGTACCTGGACCCGTAGCACAAACCCGGCCAACCCCCAAGACCTCCGACCCGTACCCCTTCTCAGGGGTATGGGTTTTCTTGGGTACGGATGCAGGTAGCCCTCGTCAACCTGAGGGTTACCTGGGCCAATCACTACCAACTACTTAAAAAAAGAAATCCCCTCTTCTTTTTCTTTACTTTTCATACTTTTTAGGCATATTTCCAGGGAAAATTTGGATTTTTGTCCGATTTTTGTCCGATTTTTTTTTGGAAAATTTGGTCCAATTTCTTACCATATATGGAAAGTCTGGGACCAAAAATAAAGTTTGGTCCGATATTTCCATTTTTGGACATTTTATTTTGTCAATTTTTGGTCATTTGGTACTCTACTTATCCTGTACGTTTTTTGGCAGTTCAGCAAGTAAAAAAAAAAGAAAAAGGGATTTCTTTTTCTTACTTTTTCTACTTGTTTTCTGAAAATCATGGAAAAGTATGGAAAAGTATGAATAAGTAAATACATGGTTTTCCTGATGCAAGGACAAACGTGACTTGAACTGGGATCTGATAATGCTTGAATACATTGATGAGCTGTGTGAGAAGACAGGGAAGCTCACCCCGACTGGCATGAGTCATTCTCAGTAGTTGACCTGAGTGCATATCTGGATGGAATTGAGCCCAGCAAGATGCGGTGGCTCCCAGAGGAGGAGGAGGAGGACATTGATGGCACATCACATTTATCTCATGTGCCCTGACACTGAAGCCCTTTTGTTTAGTTGTCATGTTCAACCCTGCACCTCCCCCATCGCAATCCCAGTCCTCCCTCGCACCTCCAAAATTGACCATCAATACACATGCCAAAGGGACATGATGGACCACACTCGTCTAAGATTGTTGCAGTACGGCCGTCAACGGCATCAGACAGTTCAGACGGGCACCCTCAAACCAACTCTGAACACCACCAATCAAGCCACCAATATTCAAGTTCATGATGGTTGCCATTTGAGGGCCAACACCTTGGCCGACACAAGGGCTGACATTACCAAGTTGGGGATGGGCCCGATGGTGGTAATTAGTGCTTTAAGGTCCAGTCCTATAGACTGGAAAAAAACTGAAGACCTGACTGGACTTTAACTGATGATGACTGGACTGCAGTCACAGTTTTTCAATTTTCAGATGTCATCAGTCACAGTCTGTCTCCTTTTCAATCAGTCTTATGACAGGAAAAAACTGGTCTAAACCAGTTAAAGACTGGACTTCAGTCCACTTTTCAGAATTTTGGGTTCAATGACTAGTGTCTGGCAGGGGTTTCCAAACCTGCCCAGGTATGGCCCAGGGGTCTGGGTACTGTCATTAGTCTAGTGATGCAACAACCAAAAAAAAACCAACCAAAGAGATGCAACACCAATCTCCGCTATGACTAATCATTACAGCTATTGCAACACCTTGTCCGAAAATAATCCCTCAAAAGACCTTCTCTAGAGGGCTTTAACTACTACATATTTGTATGATCAAGGGCACCATTTTGTAGCAGAGAGGGTGGGCTTTCCATTGGTAAAATAATCATTATTATCGGATGTGTTGATGTAGAGTTATGCGTGTATCTATAAAAGTGTTGCAACACTAGACTAACAATAGTACGGGTTGGGTACAGAATTGACTGGTGTCATGCGTTCACAGGTTTCGCCAGGCATGCAGGTCGCCGGACCGGACTCCAACTAGTGCAGCAATGTGTCAACAACCGCCATTGCACATCGTCACCTGCGTTGCTTTGGCCCAGGAAAAGCTAAGTATTTTTTGTTTCTTCTTTTTAGGTTTCAAACACATTCTCGCTGGGTGCCACAACACGACGCCAATGCCGCACCGTGCCCCCATGACACCGACATCGTGCCAGGTTTCCACAACACCGATGTGGCGCGGCGACACCACAACACCAACGCCGCGCCCCACGACACCAACACAGCACCCTAACGCTACGACACCGACGCCGCGCCCCACCCACTTAGCTTACAAGTAGTAGATTAGACACTGTAAGTATAATAAACACAAATATATTTTGGCTACAAGTACGAAAAAATGCGGGTCCAGGTAGGCCACGCACAAATGATCGGTCATGACCGACCATTGTCCAGTTGAAACTGGTCATTAACTGGTCAGCATGTGGACCGGTCGATGTTGCGTTAGGACCGGTCTTGGACCGGCATTAACCGGTCCAGAGCGGTCCGGTTTAGGTTTTTAAATATACCATCCAGTTTTAGACTGGTTAAGGTCATGGTCTTTTGAAAATCTGTTAAAAAACTGGACTGAACTGGACCTCAAAGCACTAGTGGTAATTCAATTGCAAGTTGATGGCGGCAAGGTCCTGGTTCATCATGCTCCTGGTTTCCACATTGACAGAATGTGAACAAATCACAACAGACACCTAAGGTGAAATGCACAATACAGGTGAAGTGTGAGACACAATAAATGTGCCTCTGGTCAGAGCACTTCAATCTGAGTCCCACAAGCCCACCTCAATATGACTGACCAGCCTGCTCAAGGACCAGATGGTCAATTGCTTGACGCATCCAAAATGGAGTGATAGAATATATTGAGATGGAGATCACGCAAAGTGGCAGCGAGCCAGGAGATGAGGGTCCTAGATAAGACGCACTGCCCCTATAAGTCATTGTTTGTACATTATTTACAACGCATCCATAATCTACTCACACGTGAGTTCACGTCGGGAATCTCCAAGGTCAGAGTTATCCAGCTGGTACTGACTGGGGTTCCTACACTCCCCTTCACGTCGGTAGTGGTCCCATCTCCTCAATGTGTCTCTTTTGTTTAGGACAGGGTAACAGCTTTGTCAATACATCGGCCATCTGATCAGGATCTCTGCAATTCCCGATCTCTATTGATCCCCGTTCAACCTGCTCGTGAATTCAGTGCCACTTAATGTCTAAGTGTTTTGTGCTTTTGTTATACTGGTGGTTTTGTGCGATGGCTATTGACCTGGTATTGTCTCCTTTGACTAAGGTGGGACGTTGCTGACTAAATCCGAGGTCCTGATATAGGTTCCTCAGCCAACACGCCTCTGAAAGGGCAATGTATTCCGCTTCTGTCAACAACAGTGTGACCACTGTCTGTTTCTTCGACATCCATGAGATCGTGCCACCTGCAGCCTTGAAGACATATCCAGATGTTGATTTACAATCATCTTGGCTGGCAAAAGCAGCATCCCCAAAGCCATGGAAAAGGTTCATCCCTTTATTCTTCCCTGGGAGCATTGAATATCTAATTCTGTATTCACACGTTCTGGCGCAATACCATAGGATTCTCTTTAGGGCCGCCACATGATTGAGGCTTGGGTTCACAGTGTAGCATGCTAATTGGTTTACAGCATGTGCAATATCTGGCCGCGTGGTATTCACTAGGAACTGGAGTTCACCCAGCAACCTTGCATACGAGTTGCTTTGGTCTCCCTTGTTCCCATCTGGATTCGGCCCTATTTGGTGATTATTATCCATCAGCATTTTGACAGGGTTTGCATGCAGCATTCCCTCCTTTTCCAGGATAATCTCCACATAACTCTTTTGGGAGACATGATTGATGTTTCGTCACAGGCAATCTCTATTCTGACAATTTTTGCCAGCTCACCCATGTCGGTGACTTCCCATTCGGTATTTAGATTTCCCTTCATTGCTGACATTGAATCCTCTGACATCGCAAATAATAGAAGATCATCAACCCATACAGTTATTATTTCCAGGTCGCCGCCTCCCCTTCACACATATACGCACAGATCTGATATTGAGCGCATGAAGCTATGCTTCCGCAGTTTATTATCTAGCTTGTGATTCCACTCATGCCCGGACTGCTTTAGTCCATAGAGCGTCTTTACGAGTAGGCAAGCTCGACTCATTCCGTCCTCATATCCCTCTGGCTGACGCATGTACACGGTCTCTTTTAGGATACCATTTAGGTATGCTCCCTTAACATCCATCTGCTGGATGCGGAGATCGTGCACCGTCGCGAGGGCCAATATGGCTTGGATAGTCTTGAGCCTCACCACTGGAGAGAACATTTGGTTGTAATCATATCCCAGTCTTTGCGTGCAGCCCTTGGCTACTAACTGTGCCTTGTACTTCAGGATATTTCCTGACTTATCGTACTTTTTAGCGAAGACCCATTTATTGGCGATCAGGATAGCGCCAGCAGGAGCATCGGTGAGCATCCATGTTCCGGTGCTCTGCAATTGGCTGAGCTCGGCTTTCACCGCATGCTCCCACTCTGACCATTCAGGAGATGCCTTGGCCTCATTTAGGCTATTCGGCTGATCTCCTCTGTCAACACAGGCTTGCACGGCCATGACTTTATTTTCTGTATCGGAAAATGGGTCATTTAGGTGTCTATAGTAGTGTTGGGGAAGTTTGGTCTCAGACCGACCCAAACCTGGTTTGAACCGAACCCAAACCATTTAAAATGGTTTGGGTTTGGAGAATCCTGGCTCAAACCAAATGGTTTGGTTTCCAGTTTGGGGGTCCCAAACCCAGTTCAAACTGAACCAAACTGATTAAGAAAAAATATTAAAAAATATGTTATAAGTGCTCAATAAATGGTTTGGTTTGGTTCAAACTGAGTTTGAACCAAACCAAACTCAGTTTAAACCAAATTTGAACCAAAATCAATGGTTTTTGGTCTTAAACAATTTGAAACAAAGTCTTAACTGATGAATTTGAACAAAATCAACTGTTTTTGCCTCAAACCAAGGTCTTAAGTGGTTCCTTAAGTGGTTTGAACCGAGTTTGAACCAAGCTGAACTGATTAAGGACCAATCTAAAACACTTATTTTTAATCGGTTTGAAATGGTTTGGAACAGTTTGGTTCGGTTTGGAGCAGTTTGGAGCAGTTTGGTTCAGTTTGAGTTCAGTTTGGGCAAATTCTAATCAGTTTGGTTTCCAGTTTGGCCAAAATGGCCCCAAACCAAACCAAACCAAACTTCCCCAACACTAGTCTATAGTCTGTGCGTATGCCTCGCGTTTTGCGGGGTGGTTTGGGTGGTTCATGTGAGTCTAAGCTAGTCTTCCTCTTCTGACCTGTGTGTACTGGGCTATTACCATCTAGGTCTTCCCATGGCTGTACATCTATATTCGGTACGTCGCCTGGCTGCATGTCCATATTCAGTATGCTGCCTAACACGGGTCTGGCTCTGCCTGTGGACAGAGCGCCTCTACTGAACTCCCCTTTGCGCTGTGCACTAGGTGCAATAACGACCATTTTGGGTGTTTCGGGATACTCAGGAGGACAGAGGAATTTATAGTTGTGGGAGGTAAGTACCTTCCACATGTCTGCACTGTAATATTTGACAGCTTTAGCTCCATCTTCATAACCAACATATGCTCATCTCTTAGACTTGGTTTGTGATCCCGCACTCATGACACCATGTCAGTAATGCCTCATTGAGGTATTCCTTCCCCCGATCTGTGCGACTCACACAGGGAGGACGATCGTTTGCTCTGAGGTACGTCAAATAGTCTTTCACCGCCTTCGCTGCCTGATCCTTCCCCTTTAATAAGGTGACTGTTATATATCAGGTAGCATCGTTGACGAAGAGCACAAAGTATTGATGTCCATTTATGGATGCAACATCATACTTTCCCCAGAGATCCATGTGAGTTAATTCACCTGGGGAGGTGTGACATGCTGATTTGCCTTTATAGGGTTCCTCCGCTTGTTTAGCCTCGGTACATGCAACACAATCGGGGGTCGGCGTTGACATATCAATGCGGAATCCACTGACTAAGTCTTTTTCCAGCAATTTGCATAGACCGCTGTAACTGATGTGTCTGAAATGTTTATGCCAGGTAGCCCAGCTTGGAAGTGGATCCGTGGCCGCGAATGATTCGTTTGCGCGTTCATGGTCCCTATCTGTCCATACTTTAACTTGTAATTTGTACAAGTTGTTTCCGGCTTTGTGGCCTCCAGCCACTTTCTCCCCTTCTTCGGAAGACAATATCAGGGTGCCGTGTTTACTCATATAAGTTCTGCCGGCATTGTCCCACCTTCCAAGAGAGAATAAATTGTTTTTGTTATTTGGAATGTGCAATACGTGTTCCAGTCGCAAAATGTATTTGTGGCCGTCACACTCCAATTCCAATTCAACAGCACCTTTTCCCTCAATGGGGACAATGGAATTTCCAACACCGGCAACTGAAGTATCAATACATTGCTCATATGTAACAAATGTCGATCTTTTGTTTGTGATGTGGGAGGTGGTTGCACTATCAGCCAACCAGTCATAATGAGCAAGGGAGTCATCATTCCTGGTCGCATAGCTATAGTCAACATTTGTATACTTATGATACTTGTCAATGTCCACCCAGCCACTGTCGTCTTCTGCAGTGCAAGCAATCTGTTTGATGGGATTGGTGGCCATGATAGTAATCGCAGCAGACGGTGTGTCGCCGGTGACGTTGACCTCCTCGATCTTCAAGGTAGAGGCCTTCACTTTCGCGTCGCCATTGGCTTTGCCATCTTTGAGTTTGTTTTGATGCTGCCAACAATTGTCTGGGGTATGAGTGAACTTGCCACAGTGGATGCGCTTACTCTTCCCCAAGAAATAACAGTTGGCAGTATTGTGCCTGTCTTTACCACAGTGCTTGCAGTGCTTACGCTGTTTACACTTTGAAGATCCACATTTGGATTCCCTGGAGTGAACATCGCTGATGCGCTTAGCAAGTGAGCGCTTTTTGTTAGTAGTCTGATTTGTGCTCTCAGTCTTTTGAGTGCGAATGGTGTGGCGGACACATTCTTCCTTTACCATACCAATAAACACCTGGGATGTGATGGACTTCTTTGGGTCGTCTGTGATGTCCTCGAACAGTCTGCCATAATATGGCTCTGAGAATGCATCCCAGGATGCTGGAAGGGCAAAAGCAAGAAGAGTCTTAAAGAACTCATCGTCGAAGGGGTTCTTGTGTCTGTGCGTCAACTGACTGAAGTGCTCCCACTCCTTCTTCATCTTGTCGAAGCGTTTGGGGATGTTGGTGCACTTGTCGTTGGTAAACATAAAAAGATTCTTGAGTATTGCGTATACTGTGTGTGAGCCCTTGGCTTCGTGCACAGCTGCAAGACTCTCCCAGATTTGTGTGCCGTCTTACAATGGTGAACATTCTTCACCTGCTGTGACGTGAGATTGCTCATGATCAGTACCTGAGCATAATCGTTGTTAGCATCCCATATCTTCTTCGCCACCTTGTCCTTAGAAGGATGCGTGATACTGCCATTGACATATTTAGTAACTTGGCAATATTGAAAGACTTTTCCCATCTGCTTGCACCAGTTGGACCAATTTTGGTCATCTAGTGGGTCAATTACCCTTGTGACCGACGAGTCAGCAGGTTTCGTGATAGCTACTATCTTGTCATCCAAAGATGATGAGGAGGAGGACGAGGAGGATGAGGATGTAGATGGTGAACGCCTGTGTTTCGGTATCAGGGGCTAAGTAGTTTAGTTTCCAGAATGTGTTGGGATGGATTGATATGAGAGGTCTGGCTCTGTGGTTCTCAAGCTACAGGGCCAGGGCCCATAACCTGATAGAATATATTGAGATGGAGATCATGCAAAGTGGTGGTGAGCCAGGAGATGAGCATCCTAGATAAGACGCACTGCCCCTATGAGTTGTTGTTTGTACATTATTTACAACGCATCCATAATCTACTCGCATGTGAGTTCACATGGGGAATCTCCAAGGTTGGAGTTCTCCAGCTGGTACCAACTGGGATTCCTACATGGAGTGGTACGATGACCCAGATGATGCCCGACCCATTGAACCAACCCCTAGCGCTGCCAGCACAAGGTGCCATCGCTGCTGCATTTAAGCCTACCACATCATGGTCCACATTAGGTGACCACTGACTGTATCTTTCTAGATCAATGTCATCCTGTCCATACCACAACTGGTAGTACACAACTGGCAGAAGCTATTGCTGCAGAGAAACTGGACAAATTTGGGAATCTTGTGCAATCATCTCATCAATGTACCTCTGGCATCTGATCTCCCAATCACAGAGCTTCTGCTAAATGCAAGTGAACTACCGCAGATAATGCTGTGACTGTCAATACTGATACAGAAGACAAAACTTGCATAGGTCCTGTTACCTCAGGTGGATCAGACGATGGCTCGGACAGTGATGATGTGGATATTGGCAATGAAGAGGTATGATACTCTTGAGTCTTGCTCTTTGCTTTGGTACAAACTAAACCAACAATACAAAGATTGCCGATATGCTGCCCTCAATGACTGTCACGATCTTGTGCCATTCTGTTTGTTTATGACTCGTTGTTTTGTATTTTAAAGACTCATGTTTCAGACTCATGACTCATAGGGTTCAGGGCTGCCAGCTCACCCTTGCCAGCACATCATACTTGCTGGCACTTGCACGTCCCTAGAAAATAGCACAGAAAATCCATAGTTTGTATGATATATAAGGAACCCTTAGTGTACAGTGTAGTCCCCATTCTGGTCTTTTTAACAATATAGCCCACTTCCTCATCTCCTCTCCTCTGCTGTGCCAGAGCCACCACTTTCACACTTAGTCAGCGACCCGGCCCATTGGCCTGGTGAACCCATCTCCCTAAGTTGACGCTCATGGAAAGTCCCTTGGACTGTAAATGAACACACCGAGTTGCGTCCTCTTGTCACGAATACACATACATTTTAGGAACAATCCAGGTGATCATAACAATGACCATACCTGAGGTCAAAAATCGAAAAGGCCATGCATTGAAGCCCAAGTGCAAGGTGAACACAACAGCAGCACCTGTGAAGAAGGTGAGGACCTGTTCTGTCCAAGTCAAGGAGGTTGAAGGCGAGGATAGCCCATGCAATACCCACGAGAAATGCCACCATCTCTCCAATAAGCTCATTTCTGAATCCCACAAAGGTATGTTACCTCTTCTAAATACCCAGTTTTGTTTCAACCAGGAGTGTAGAAAGCGGGAAGTACGAAGAAGAGCCCAATTTATTTATTCTATGAAATTGTCACCAACAGGGCAGATGGTACTCTGGGAGATGACAGTGATGTATACTATTGTTGTCTTCATGGCTCACAAGGTTTGTGTACTATTAAGAAGTCAATGAGAAGCAACCTCAACAGTATGTTTTCATTTTTGTTACTTAATTTTCCTTACTGAATGAGACTCTCTTCTCAGTGCTTGTAAACAACCTCTGTGTCCATGTCAAGCCTATGTATCAGCTTTATTGTGTCCTCAAGGATTGAGATATGCCTGATGTGACATCACGTCCACAAAGCAGGCAGCTAGATGGGAATGCCACAGCGGAATACCTGCTTAAGCTTGAAAAGTCATCTGAGAACATCAAAAAGTGTTCCAAGATCAACAAGCCCACATTGCTGTAAGTGGGGACCCCTTTTGTTTTCTTGCATCTCACAAAGGTGCTACAGGGGCCATGGGACCAGGAGAAGTTCAAACAACTTCTTATGCATCAGGAAAAACCGGATCCCAAAAAATTTTAACAAATTTCTGAAATATGGTAAGATTTGTTGAAATGTGGTATACTTTTAACAATATTTCCAATTTCCCAGATTTGACAAAATTTGACAAATTTGGTAACATAAAAACCTCCCTCCAAATATCCAGTAATATTTTGTAAAATATCACCAAATATTGGCATAAATGGACATATGTTCAGTATGTTTTAGGTGAATATGTCCAAAATTAAGTGTTTTAAATGCAAACAATCATTCAATCACCAGTAGTTGCATTCACAAAATAATAATATATTTGTAACTAATAAGAATACATGCAGCTACACTACAATCTAATTAAATATACACTGTGTTGGGGTATGGTGGGGCGTGGTGGTGAGTTGGGGGTGGCAGGGTCTTGCATGTGGTATTGGGGGGGGCTGGTTGTTACGGTTCGGATCGGCAGGACTGCCTTGGCCAGGAAGTGGACACTGACGTACAAGGGTATGACACCGTGTCAGCAGTATATTGTCATGGAGTTAGTAGGATCAGTCAGCTGGGTATAGTCTTTGAAAGTTCAGTTGCAGCAACTGAAAAAGACTGCAACTCAACTGAACTGCAACTGGAAAAAACCGGACTTTTGGTTGCAGTTGTACCAAATCCCAGAAAGTATCAGTTGCAGTTGCCCGAAATGGCAGCTGACCTCCAACCGGTTGCAGTCGGTCACAACCGGTTGCAACCGATTCACATGAGACTGGCCCGGGTAACCGCCTTACCTGCACCCGCACCCGCGTGAAACCCGTATATGGACAAGTCACACAGGTTTGCAGGTTGGCACCGTGGGTCAGCATGCTCATGTTTCTGCACTAAGTTACTATACAAAAAAAAGAACTACACTGTAAAGAAAGTACTACGAAGCCCGTCCCCGCTGTTGTTGTACACCACCGCCGTCTGTCGTGTCGTCACCGTCGCCGCCGCTGCCTTCGCTGCCACCGTCGCTGCCACCATTGCTGCCACCGTCGCTGCCACCGTCGCTGCCACCATTGCTGCCACCGCCGCCGCCGCCGCCTTCGCTGCCATCGTCGTTGCTGTTGTCATTGCCGTTGTCGCTGCTGTCGTTACCGTTGTCGCTGCCGCCTTGTCGTGGTGTCGTGGTCGCCGTCGCCGCTGTTGCCGCTGTCATTGGGGTTGGGGGCCCTGGTGGCAGTCAGTAGCGCCTGCAGCTTGGGGCTGCGTCAGGGAGGCGGATCAAGTCGTGGTCATGGTCGGTCGTTGTTGATGTTGATAGATAGATAGCACAGTCCATTGATAGTGCACGTGCAGACAAACCGGCAGTACCCGGGCCATTCGTTACTCACACATACTCACACTTTAGGGAACTGTGACTTAGCTGTGACTGGCGCCGAGTGCCTTTTACCAACGACATCAACGACGACATCAAGATCTTCAGCATCGACTTCGCCGATGAGCCGATCAAGCTGCCAACCAGTACTGCCACCGCCCCACCACTGGCTCCGCAAGTCCGATCATCCTGGGCCGCAAAGGCGAGGCGCGATGCGCACCGCCTCCAACCCAACAACGGCGACAACGAGGCGAAGACCAAGGCAAGACCGAACAACAACGACCACGACCACTACAACCACAACCACAACCACCACGACAGCGACACAAGCCACATGACACACAATGCGACACACAACGCGACACACAACGGGAGGCCGAGGACAAGAACTTGGATGCAACAGACACGACGATAACACAAGTGATAACGGTAACGCGACGACGGCGGTGGGGGGGAATCGGATGGCAGGCTTTATACTAGCTAGAAGTCGTTACATTGTGTAGTAGTTACGAGTTTGCTATCATATCGTTACACATGGCTGCTGCGGGTTGCATCCGAGTCGCCTGGCCTGTACTGGTGCCCCGGTTGCAACCAGTCCCAACTGACTACGACCGACTGCAACCAGGTTGGGTTATGACCAGTTGAGAAGACTTGAGGAAAGTGAAGCAACTGGTAAAAACTGGTTGGCCACGGTTCCAGTTGGGTTGCACAAAATCAGGCTGGAGGACCAACCGGTCGCAGTCCGGTTGCTGCCAAATTGGGCAAAAAACCGGACCCAACCGGACTTTCAAACTCTAGCTGGGTAAGCTCCGGTGCATGTGATTGTGTACGATATGGCTTGGATCATGACTCACTACTTGGATAGCTGTACTAGGGTTTGCTCTACTTATGCTATTGGCTAGTAGTACTTGAAGTGGTGCTTGAAAGCCCGCGCATAACTGTATAAGTAGATTTGAGTGAAGACCAAGAACACCATCTTGGTCTTCTTCAAAATACCACTCTTCTATTTGCATCTGTGCTAGAGGGAATCACTCCCTTTAAGTGAGTCGTCTGGCATATCCCCTTAGACCAGGGATCCCCGTGACTTATCCCAAGTCCCCCTTGGGCAGTGGACTATCCGTTGGATGCAACCTATCATTGAGTCTTCCTGTACCGCAATGAATGTGTTGCACATCACTACCTCATCTTCTACATCATCAATCACGACTTGTGGGACGAACTCAAGGTCACCTCTGTTCCCCCCCTCGGATTACAACAGGGAGACGACCTTCATGGGTATCAGGCAGGACCAGAGGAACATCTATTCCCTCATCTCGCTCATCACCCTACTACCCCTGCAAACAGGAACTTCTACCTCGTTAGAATCGTTACGCCCCAAAACACCTAAGTCAGGCAAACGTCCATGGTAGATGTTACATTAAGACCAAGATCCCACCGTGGCCAATCCTAGGACAACAACAGGGGTGGCAACAGTATCGCAACCACCCAGATGCAATGGATACAACCCCAGGACGAATCCACACTCGCATTGCAGGATCTGAAGACGCTAATCCAAATGATGCCATGCAATGAAGAAACGCAACACAGGGAGCACCTCCATTCACGCCCAGAGGAGGATTCATCAACAGAGGCAGGGGAGGTGGACGAGGAGTGATAAATACAAGGGACGTAATCTGCTATAACTGCAACCAGAAAGGCCACTTCTCATGAGACTGCAACCAACCAAGGAAAGCATACCGAGGCAGAGGGGCCTACATAGAAGAAGTCCCCACCGCTCCTCAGAGCATAGCTGAGGAACCTCTCATTGACTTGGACAAACCAGTCCACACAAACAGAGGGACCACTTCTCACTCTAACATAGACGATATCATGGGAAGGATTGCATCACTGCTGGAGGAAGAGAAGGAGATGTTTGTAAAAGATATGATGGGAAGACAGGATTTTCAGAGCGCCTGAACCCAACAGCCTGGGTGAGGGCTTCAAATTGTAACTTGTTGTTCATAACGCGCTATCAATCTATGCATGTCTCAGTTTCGATTCGCATGAGTAACTTCAAGGCCAAAAAAAAGCATTAGTAGACTCTGGAGCTACGCACAACTTCATACATCCAGACTTCATCAAGAAAATGGGCCTGGGAACCCAAGAACTGGAAAACCCCCACAACATTTGGAACATTGATGGGACACACAACCAAGGGGGGAAAATCACTCACTACACTACCCTCAATATACAAACTGATGGAAAGTAGTGTTGGGGAAGTTTGGTTCCAAACTGATTCAAACTCAGTTTGAACCAAACCCAAACTGGAAGTTTGGTTTGGGGTTTGGGATTTTCTGAAAAAAGCTGAGGGCCTGTTTGGTAAACGCTTTCTCACGCGAGACATGGGCCAAGCCAAAAACAATGTTTTAATTTATTGAGAATGAGAATGTGACGCGTTCGGCAAACCTTGTGTCACGAGAGACAGAGAAATGAGAATGAGAATCCCTCTGCCAACTAGAAAAAGAGGTCTGACCTCTTTTTCGTTTTCATTTCTCTGTGTCGGGAGTGACTGTGACCACTGTCATTACAATATATTGGTGCGGGAGTGACGCACTGACCCCAGGAATCACACAGGACAAAAGCGAAAGATAGGAAAACAAAAATATATTCAGCAATAATGTATTATGGTATCTATTGTAGCCAACGACATCCCTTCCATCGTCGTCAATGCGTGGTTGTTGTTACCGCCATCATCACCTGTGTTGTCATCTTTGTCATCGTCATTTGCTTCGTCACCTTGCAATTCCATGGTGGTGGTTATCGTTGTTGTGTCGATATTGCCATTGCGTTGCTGCCAGAGCCATAGTGGCCTCAGTTGTTGTTTGTGGCTGGCCCCATGGCAGGACTTTGGACTTGTGCCAAGACTTGCGCGCCATGTTGATTTGATGTTGTGGTGGGATTTTGCGTGGCGTCATGGCATTGTGAGGGCTTGCACACCATGCTGTGAACTTGTGATGGTCGCGGCATGGCATCGTAACAGATTTTGCACGCCGTGATGTATGATGTGGAGGTGGGGGAGTGGGGACTCCCGTGTGGCGAAGAGACGTTGAGGATCATGAGGTCACGCGGTCACGCTTTGTCATGTAACGAGACAATTTAAAACGATGTTTTTATTTTTGTATGTAAATGCGTTCGGAGGTCCTAGCTAATTAAAACAATGTTTCGCCACGGTCTCTGTTTCCCACCCTGGAAACAGAGGGTCCACTGAAACATTGTTTCAGGGCCCAGCCGCGCTGAACAGGCCCTAAATGGTTTGGTTTCCAGTTTGGGGGTCCTAAACTGAGTTCAAACCATTTCAAACTGATTATGTAATTAAGCACTCAATAAGTGTTTTTAATAATCACAATTAAATGGTTTGGTTTGGGGTTTAAACTCAGTTTGGTTCAAAATTAGTTCAAAATCAGTCCAAAACTGGTCCAAACCAAGTCTTAAATGGTTTGAGTTTGGTTTAAACTGAACCAAACTGAAACCAAACCAATTTGTAAGCAATTTGACACATTATTTGGGCGCCTAATGGGCGCTTATTTAATCGGTTTGAAACAGTTTCAGATGGTTTGACACAGTTTGAATCAGTTTGGTTCAGTTTCGGTTCAGTTTGGCCAAAATGTAATCAGTTTGGTTTCAGTTTGGCAAAAATGGCCTCAAACCAAACCAAACCAAACTTCCCCAACACTAACGGAAAGATCAAAGACGTCCAGTTCTTAATCACCAATGTTGGAGGAGAAGACCTCATCCTAGGGTACCCCTGGCTCACCATTTACCAACCAAGAATACACTGGGCTACCGCCACACTGGACACCAAACAATACTCAATCATCATACAAATGATAAACCCAAAAAGGCACTTCGACCTCACAGCAGCCAAAGCAGAAATCCGACGACTCGTCACCAAAATCAATGAAGAGAACAAGGCAGATATAGTACGGCAACTAGAGGAAGACAGTCACCCCATACACCTACGAACCATGGCAACAGAATTAGCAATAATGGCACAACAGTACACAGAGAAGAAGGAGATCCCAGAGGAGTACAAGTGACACGCAAAGGTATTCAGCGAAGAGGAATCCCATCGTTTCCCACCTTCCAGACCCTGGGATCATGCGATTGACCTAAAGGCAGATGCACCGGACACCATTAATTGCAAAATCTACCCCCTGAATCAGATGGAAGATAAAGCACTGGACGAATTCTTGGACAAACAGCTGGCAAAAGGGTATATACGTCCCTCTAAATCACTGTACGCATCCCCATTCTTTTTTGTCAAAAAGAAGGATGGAAAGCTACGCCCGGTACAGGACTACAGAGAACTCAACAAATGGACCATACACAATCAATACCCTCTCCCGCTGATACCTGAGCTCATCACAGACCTCAGTGGTGGATGGATATTCTCCAAATTTGATGTTCGCTGGGGGTATAACAACATCCAAATCAAACCTGGCGACGAACACAAGGCAGCCTTCAAAACCAAGAAGGGGTTCTTCGAACCCCTGGTAATGTACTTTGGCATGACCAACTCCCCTTCTACCTTCCAAATGATGATGAACCACATTTGCAAACCCTTGATCGAATACCACGAAACCAAGGGAACCATCATCTGGGTATACATGGATGACATCGGCATCGCAACCTCAACCACAGAGCAAGCGCACACAGAGGCAGTTCATGACATCTTGGACCTGCTGGAACAACACGACCTCTTCCTCAAACTGGAGAAATGTACCTTCCACTCTTCGTCCCTTGATTACCTGGGGGTAATCATTGAAAAGGGGGTGATTTGCATGGACCCCATCAAAGTTTCCGGAATATGCGACTGGCCAGTCCCCAAAACAGTTAAACAGGTGCAATCATTCCTGGGATTCTGCAACTTCTACTGCGCTTTCATCTGAAACTTTGCTGCACATGCACGCCCTCTCCACAAACTAACATGAAAAGAAACGGAATGGCAATGGGGAATGGAACAACAACAGGTGTTCGACAAACTCAAAACCACAGTCACGGAAGAACCAGTACTCAAACACCCAGAGTTGGATGCTCCATTTGAACTAGCAGTGGATGCGTCTGGATATACAGTAGGAGCAGTACTCCTTCAACGAGCCAAAGACAACAAATGACATCCCATTGCATACTACTCCAACACCCTGAGTGCAGCAGAAAGGAACTACAACATCTATGATTTGGAGCTCCTAGCAATCGTCAAAGCACTGAGAAACTGGATGCAATACCTTGCCGGGTCCCTGCACAAGATTAAAGTATTTTTGGACCACATGAACTTGCAGTACTGGAGATCACCACAAAAGATAAGCAGACGCGTAGCCAGGGAAGTACTCGAACTGTCTGAATATGACATAGAGATTCATCACATCAAAGGAACAGCAAACAGACGAGCAGACACCCTATCCAGAAGACCTGACTATGACCAAGGGGAGCACGACAACGAACAAATCACTGTTCTACCGGATCACATCTTTGTCAGAGCCACAGAAATCGATACCACCAACAACCCCACTTGCACCCAAGCCACTGTTGACATCTTTGAAATGCAACCGACCAACCCCGTCTATGCCCAAAACGAAGAGACGATCAGAAAGTGGGTGGACCCCCATTGACTAAAGAAGGTTGAAGGCACCTGGTACAAGGGCAGGCGTTGCGTAGTCACGGGAGACCAGCACGAAAGGCGACACATCATACAAGCCCATCATGATCCCCCGGTACATGGCCATCCAGGGATCAGCAGGACTATCAAAATGGTCGAGAGGTATTACTGGTGGCTGGGGCTGAAACAAGAAGCGCAGGACTACGTTAAGGGCTGCACAAACCTGCCAACGGATCAAGGTCAACAACCGACCGACACATGCCCCTCTACAGCCAATTTTCCCAAGACAAGAAGCAGCTCCGTTCGAGACCATCACCCTCGACTTCATCACTAAACTTCCCCTATCCAATAACTGTGACTCGATCCTGACGATAACGGATCATGACTGTTCTAAAGCTGGCAATATTCATCCTGTGCCAAGCGCAGAAGGAACTGCGGCCCTGTATGTGACCCACGTCGTCTCCCTATTCGGACTACCAGCACGTGTTATCAGTGATTGAGACCCACGCTTCGCGTCCAAGTTTACTCGCTGAACTGTGCCGGATCCTAGGGATAGAACAGAACGTCTCGACAGCCTACCACCCACGGACAGACGGGCAATCTGAATGCACAAACCAATGGCTCGAACAGTACTTACACTTTTGGGTCAACGAAAGACAGGACAACTGGACGCACTACTTGCCCATGGCGGAGTTCACACACAACAACTGGCCCAACGAAACCACAAGATCTTCCCCCTTCAACATCCTTATGGGATATAACCCTCATGCTGATTGGATCAATCAACCATCCCCTATTCCACAGGTGGCACTATGCCTCGAACAATTCCGAAGGGCTAGAGCCCGCGCCCAAGAACTGATGATCAAAGCACAGCAGGGGTGGATCAAACACAAAGATACGCCCAAATACCAAACAGGGGACCTTGTGTGGCTCGAAGGGCGCCACCTATGCACCAACCAACCAACTGCGAAACTTGTGCCCAGACGACACGGCCTGTTTAAAGTTACTCAGGTGATGTCTGCAGTCAACTACCGTCTAGAACTTCCCACACAGTGGAGCATCCATCCAGTGTTCCATACAGATCTTCTGACTCCTTATCACAAAACTCCCACACATGGCCCAAATTATCAGCGCCCACCACCAGATCTAGTGGGCGGCGAAGAAGAATACAAGGTTGAAAAGATTCTAGACTCTCGGCGGTTCGGCAGAAATAGAAAATTGCAATACCTGGTCAAGTGGCGTGGGTACCCTGACTCGGACAACCAGTGGGTCTTGAAGGATGACATCTTTGCTGATGATGCGATTCGGGACTTCAAACGTTCAAACCCTGCCAGTGAAGCACATATAAGCGCAGGACTTTTGGAAGTGACATCCCCATCTCCCACTTCCACACTCTCATCCACTCATACTACCTCAGACTCTGATGCCCGCTGTTGAAGTTCACTATGTCCTCAACGACCTCCTCCCAATCTCTGTCCAACCCACTGTCATCGTCCAGGATGCGCCACCATCATCCCTGTCGATTCCCCAGCCCATTCAATCAGGAACCAGTTGTCCAGCTTCCCCCATACCATCCCTCATTTCTGCAGCCTCCCTCACCGCAGTGGGATCCCGCAACCCGTGGCCTACACCATCTTATACAGAAAACACAATGTTTATGGGCTACATACCCACATGACCACCTTCCTGTACAGACGAAGCTTCGGTACAAGAAGACTGGAGTTACGACCAGTATCTTTCCCAAGAGCACTGCCCCCTCAACGAGCATCTCACCTACGGAATCATCTCACCACGATGAGCGAAGAAACCCCACCACTATGCTCCACAGATGGGGAACCTCTCTGTATGCCGCGCACTTCTTGACCTGCACTCCGCAGGTACCATGCAGAGGAACACAGTCCAGTTTCCCGACAGAGGGTGGAAACACCGCCACCCCACGGGTACCAATACAACAGGGGAGTACATTACATCCCCTTCCAGATTCGCGACACTCAAGGGAGGCTGCACCCAGCTCGGTATATGCAGCTCGTCTTTATGGCAGACCTGTTTCGTCCTCACCTATCGACAAGGCAGCAACCAGCAGTACGGGAAGTCAGTGGACGCAGCGCCTGACTATGACGTCCCCTCACCCACCTACACCGACAATGACCTGGTCTACTTCTACCGAGAGGGGGACCTCAAGGAGTCAATTGACAGAGCCCTACTGGGCATGAAGGACCTGACCCTCACAGCGGAGGTGCACCATTACCGGTGCCTCCAGGCTGGGTACGCCGCCAAGGAGGAGGAACTGAAGAAGAAGATCGAGAAGTTGGACTGAATCGGACTAACCCACCGCCAGTGTGTCCTCAGGCTCCAGCGGGCCAACACCATCAACTGCATTGAGAACAAGCGGGATTCTTACCATCCCAGTCTGGAAGAGGGGCAGCGCATTGCCCTTCTGAGAGAGGCCATGCAGGGTGGTCAGCCTAGGGGCTCGACCCTGAAAAGGGGGGTGATGTTACGGTTCGGATTGGCAGACTGCCTCGGCCCGGAAGTGGACACTGACGTACAAGGGTATGACACCGTGTCAGCAGTATATTGTCATGGACTTAGTAGGATCAGTCAGCTGGGTAAGCTCCGGCACATGTGATTGTGTATGATACGACTCAGATCATGACTCACTACTAGGATAGCTGTACTAGGGTTTGCTCTACTTATGCTATTGGCTAGTAGTACTTGAAGCGGCGCTTGAAAGCTCGTGTGTAACTGTATAAGTAGATTTGAGTGAAGACCAAGAACACCACCATCTTGGTCTTCTTCGAAATACCACTCTTCTATTTGCATCTGTGCTAGAGGGAATCACTCCCTTTAAGTGAGTCGTCCGGCATATCCTCTTAGACCAGGGATCCCCATGACTTATCCCAAGTCCCCCTTGGGCAGTGGACTATCCGTTGGACGCAACCTATCATTGAGTCTTCCTGTACCGCAATGAACGCGTTGCATGTCACTACCTCATCTTCTACGTCATCAATCACGACTCGTGGGACGAACTCAAGGTCACCTCTGTTCCCCCCCTCGGATTACAACAGGGAGACGACTTTTACGGGTATCAGGCAGGACCTGTAACGCCGCCACAGGCGTTAGTCCGACTTGGACTGCGAAAGGGCTGCTGACAACTTAGTGGTGTGATGAGCTTTAACACGCAACACAAATACACAGCCTTGAGGTGCACGTGATCGTTAATAGCACTAGGGTTCAGCCCACTAGGTGACGTCAAAGCTCAACTTGCTCTAATAGAGTCAAGCGATATAGAAGGCAGGTGGTCGTAGAGACATTGAGAAGTAGAGTGAGAACGGGAGACAAGGTGGCGATTGAAGAAGACCAGAATGGAGATTCTGGGTCTTCCAAGGCTACTACTTATACATGTACAAGGACACTTTGAAGCTCCTCCCGAAGCGTATGACGACAAGTAGCGTATGTAGCTCGAACCCTACTATCACTATCCTAGGAATGAGTCATAGTACCACCACAAACATGTGATACTACGGCTGACTGATATGAGTCCATGACTAATTGTCACTTACTGCCCGAGTCATAGCAGTACAGTAAGCATCCACTTCGTGATTCGTGACAGGACCAGAGGAACATCTATTCCCTCATCCTGCTCATCACCCTACTACCCCTGCAAACAGGAACTTCTACCTTGTTAGGATCGTCACACCCCAAAACACCTAAGTCAGGCAAACATCTGTGGTAGATGTTACACTGGTGGCAAGTTGGCGGTCACGGTTGTACGTGCTCGAAAGCGCGTGAGTGAGTAAGGCAAGACCAAGAAAGGGATTGGACGGAGGAGGGGAAAGAAAGGGTGTTGTCGCCGAGCCTGAGTGGGGACGAGAGCCCAAATTTTGGATGCCGAATGGACGAAGGCTTCCGAGGCGTTGAGCAAGCGAGCAAGTCGTTGGGCGAGCGAGCAGATCGTCGAGCGAGGCTCGCGACACGCGTATCGATAACGCGAAGGTAACTAAAAAGGGGGGTAAAGGCGATGCGGTGAGTCGTCATGGTCGAGCGGGTGTCTTCGATTTAGACCTGCCCCGTCGAATCAGTACTTAGTCACGCGGGAGAGAGACAAGGATCGCAAAAGACGCAGGGAAAGAGAATTACATTTCAGAGCACGAGGCCGAGACCTTATATACTGCGTGTACCCGTAAGTAAGGAATCATCGTCGCAAAACGCTAAGTCGAAAGTTGTGAGGGATAGTGGGTAGGAAAGGGGGAAAGTAAAGTGAAGGAGTCCAAGGGATAGCGAAAGACTACGAGAGGTGGACAGACAGGTCGTAAGGCTAAGGTAATGTTCTGTCCCTGGCGCTAAAGGCGTCGTCGGCATGTACTGTAATCGGGCAAGCGTCGAGGTGAAACGGGGGAGTAAAGCGAAGAAGGGGAATGGTGACAAGGAAGAAGGAGAATGGCGACAAGGAGTCTAACCAGTTGAAGGAGAGAGGTTGAAGAGGCAACGCGGGTGGCGTCGATGAGGCGCACTATTTCGAGGAACGAGGGTGAGATGGTTTAAGAAAATGAAGAAAAGCCAGGGCGCGCCTTTGTCCGAGACAAAGACCGCCGCTCTAGACCGTTCAACAGTCGTGGGTGTAAGCATGCACCGAGATCCCGGGTTCTGAGGGCAGCAAAAGTGACGGAGGGATGGAGTGGAAAATGGTGGAGAGGGCTTTCCGAGGCGGGCCCCTTGACGACGTCGGGCGGGAAGTCGTTTTTGAGGAAAGGTGGATGTTCGAGGGTGCCGACTGGTGACGGAAATGTAATCATATTAGGCCATAGTAAAAGAGCGACGAGATGTGAGACGAGTGAGACGAGATGATGGGAGGACGGAAGAGTGGGGGAAACGAGGCAAGGAGGAAAAGGACGATGAACATGAGTTGGTGGTGGTTTGGTGATCATCCACGATCGGCAGTCGAGTCACGTGCCAAGCCGACGAGACCGAAGTGGTCGATAGTGGGTGGTTTCGCTGCTCAAGGGCTGCGGTGCCCTTACATCTCCCGGGGGGTTAAAAAGATCCTGAGTGTCCTCACTCACGTACTCATTACTGTCGAAAAAAATTCCAGCTTCCTCTGGCTCCTCCCTGTCGAGTGCGGCGATGTCTTGGGGGTCTAGCAAGTCAGCGAGGGGGATGACAGAACCGGTGCGAGAGAAGTAAGGGATGACTCGGAAAGCCGCGAAACGAAGCTTCGAGATGGTGCCATTGAGTTCCGCTAGTGAGTAAGCACCGTGGCGATTCCGCCTGACGACGACCATGGGTCCAAAATACCGAGGCTTGATTTTACGAACATGTGTGTTTTCGGCTACGGAGTTTCGGACCAAAACCAGATCTCCTGGACCAAAGGAGTCGGTCTTGATATTATGGGCGAATTTTCGCCCGAAACCCATAGCAGCCGAAAGACGACTCTTAACGATGTTGTCTTGGATTTTCGCAAGGTCGTCATCGCGCGTCTGGAGCTGACGCGCGCGAATAGCGATGAGGTCGACGGTGGGGAGAGGAGTGGTGAGGTCGGGAATGAGGAATGTGGCGGTGGTGATGTCGAAGGGAAGCTGAGGCTCGACGCCGTGAGCCATGTAGAAGGGGGAATATCCGGTGGAGCGGCGGGTGGTAGCGCGGTCGGCCCAGAAGATGTGCGCCGCGACGGCTGGCCATTTTGAGACGTTGCCTTCGCAAGTTTTGAAGAGGGACTCGCGAATGGTCCGGTGCTGACGCTCAACGATGCCGTTTGCCCGAGAGTTGTAAGGCGAGATACCAATGTGCCGAATGTTGTAACTTGCTGGCTAGCCAATCCAGTGCTGCGATGTAAGCCGAACCATTGTCAGTGACGATCTCCTCGACTGCGCCCCAGCGGCACAGTATCTCTTCGAAAAGGAAGCGGCCTAGAGTCTGTCCAGTTTCAGTACGAAGGGCGCGCCATTCGGGCCAGGCGGTAAGGGAGCAGCGGGCTTGAACGATATACGAGAAGCCGCCAGCGAGAGGCATGTGCATGGTGTCAACGTAAGCTTTGCGGAAGAGCGGGGCGGGCATAGGGACGAGCGCAGGAATGTGGATTTTGGTGGTCTGGCGAAGCTGACAGGCGTGACAAGTCTTGATGTACCAGCGAACATCGTACTCGAGGGAGGGCCACCAGAAGCGATCGAGAATGGTGCGTCTCGTGGAGTAGACGCCCCTATGGCCGAGTCTGTTGTGCGCTTCGCGGAGGATGGCTGATCGCTGAGCGGGAGGGATGATGAGCTGGTGTTGCCCGAGTCTGTTGAGTCGCCAGAGCTGTTCGCCGACTAAGATGAAGCGTTTCGTCCTCCTGAGTAGCTTGGCCCAGTTGTTGTTGTCGAGATCGCTAGGCTTCTTGAGGGTTTTCAGGTATTGGTGTATTTGCGTGATCTCCTTTTCCGTGTCGATAGTTTTGCTGCTGGTGGGGAAGTTGACGAGTGGGTTGCCAAGGTCTTCGGTGGTCGCGCTGAGAACGGAGAGGATGCATGAGGCGAAAGGTGGTGTTTGTGTCATAGAATGAGCCCAGAGTCCAAGTCCAAGCGTCTTGTCGATCCAGTCTTCGGGATCATCTTCTTCGGCATCTTCTCCCTCCACGGGTTCGCGTCTAGAAAGTCCGTCCGGGCCGTGATGCTTCTCGGCAGGCACGTGAACGAGCTTGAAGTCAAAAAGGAGGATGGCAGCGATCCATCGATTGATGGTGGCGTTGGGCTGAATGTCGGGGTTGTTGAGCATGCCGCGGACGAAGACGGCGTCCATTTCGACTATGAGGTTGCTGATGCCGATGAGATGTAGACAAAGGGCACGAAGGGCGTGAAAGAGACCGTAGAGCTCTACCTTGGGCTGAGAATAGCGGCTTTCGCATTCGTTCCATGAGATCGAGCCAAAGCGAGCGGGGCGTCGCTTGCCGTCTGTGCACTCCCGAGATAGAATATAGCCTACGCCGCGCCAAGATGAGTCGACGCCTAAGAAAACTGGGCGGTCGGTGGAATAGTCGATGGAAATGAGGGCTGAGGAGTTGACGATGGCGTCCTTGAGTTGTTGCATGGCGTCCGCATGCTGTTCATCCCAGACGAAAGTTTCGCCTTTGCGAGTGAGGTTGACGAGCAGGTGAGCCTTAGCTGAGTAGTTCTTGATCCAGATTCGCATGAAGCCGGCCAGACCCAAGAAAGCGCGGACGTCGGTGACGTTCTTGCAGGTCGGCCAGTCCCGGATCTTGGCGATCTTCGAGTTGTCCGGCACACGTCCTTCATAGTTGCATTTGTGGCCGAGAATGATGACTTCGGGTACCGCAACGAAGAGCTTTGTGGCTGAGACGGTTGCGCCGGAGCTGCCGAGACGATGGAGGATGCGATGGACGTCGTTGAGATGTTGCCAGATGAACTTGCGGATGCCGGGGTTGTCGGGGGTGACTTCGTAGCTTCCGTCTTCCGTTTTGTAACGCGAGGCCGGACCCTTGATGCTGCAGTCGTCCACGAAAGGCCAGGCGACGTGGGGGATCTCGTCTTCTAAGATGAAGGTGACGTCTTCGTGGAAGATCGCTACAGCGTTAGTCCAGCCTTGAGGCAAGCAAGTGAGGCGGAGGGCGCCGATGGGGGACTGGATGGTGGTGAGGTCGCGCGAGGCGATGTCAAGGGAGCAATGGTCGTATCCGACAAATAAATCAAGCATACTATAGCAGGCGCGACCGGCCATCGCCTCGATCAACTGATCGGCCAAGGGAGGAACTCCCGAGTTGCAGACAGTGACGGCGTTGAGGGGTTGTAGGTCGTGAACGAGGCGCAATGAGCCGTTCTTCTTCTTCACGCAGAACCATCGGGAGCGGTAGGAAGCGTCGGAATGTTCGTAGACACTGGCGGCGGTCTGTCCCGGAAGATTTGAATGACTTGCTCCAGAATGCTGGTCGGGATGGGTATATTCTTCTGGATCCACGGAATGTGCTCGATGACGGGAATCTTGACGGGTGAGAGGTAGTCGTCGCAGAACCGACCCTTCTCTGCTTCGGTCCACGCCAACGCGTGCTCGTTGACCTTGAGGATGTGCTGAAGTAACTTGAGTTCTTCGTGCTGGAGGAAATCGTAGCGGTTGAGGTCGAGTTCGTTGAGGCGTTCTTGAGTAAGTCGGGTGCTGTTGGCGGTAGGTGTGAAATCGGGCGGATGAGTCGGTAATGGAGGGAGGGATTTGATGGGATCGTCGGGGATGCGGCAGATGATGCGGTAGTCTTCGGGGAGCGACACGGATACTGGTCGTACTTTGCGCACTACCTTCTTGTAGGCTAGGACGGGTTGCGATGGTGTTTTGGAGAAGCTGAAGGGTTGGATCTTGAAAGCGAGGGATGCCGTCCATGATTGGAGGCGCGGGGTGGGCTGTAAGTGAGAGCGTCCTAACGCATCCGACTTGCGTTCGGCGAGCGCGGGAAGGGATGGAGACGGAATGGGCGGGATCAGTGGGGTCGCGCACAGAGACTTCTATGCGTCCGTCGGGATGGTCTTCGAGTCGGCAGAGAAGGAGGTGATGGAATGGTCGCCCGAGCAAGAGACAAAAGGCGCTCGGTCGACGACGTGAGCGTGGATGGCGAAGGTGACGTCCCCGACTCGCATGGTCAGGTTTTCGGCGCATCCGAGAGTCTTGCTGACTAGCCCGTTAGCTCCTTCCATGTCCAATCGGTGGTCGTGGTTGATGGACACGCCGGCCTCCTGCGCCAAGTCCCAGCGGATGATGACGATCTGGGACCCTTGGTCCAGAACTCCAGCTTCGGTGACGTCGTCGTTGATTAAGATGTCGATCTCGCGCAGGGGGAGAGAGTACTCAGCGGATCGCGGGGCTGCGAGCTCGAGGATGGATGCTGGTGGGATAGTACCGGATGCTTCTTCGAGGCAGGCGGCGTCGACTCTGCACGTGCGAAGTCGCTCGACGAGCTCCTTGCGAATGCCTGGGCTTGCAGCGAGGATGTGCACAGGGGTGACTTGGGTGAGCTTGCCGTTGAGCAGCCACTTGTAGAGCTCTGCGGAGAGCTGCTGGTCTTCGGCGTTGGACTGATACTTGTACTGGGGCGCGGCGCGTGGCGTAGGGACGGGCGTATTGGTGGCTTCTTTGGAAGTGGTGGGCGATGGGGCAGACTTCTTCGCTTGGGCGAGTTCGGGGAGCTTCGACGCCTTCGCGTCCCGTTTCTTCTTCTCGGCCGCGAAGACTCTGAAGAAGTCGAGGCTGTCGTCGGGTGCGCACTCGACCTCGGCTATGTCTTCGTCCTCGGCGCCGGTGACTTCGATGATATACGCGTGTGGAACGGGTTGCCCAAGAGAGGTCGGCATAGCCTCGAAGCTGAGTGAGGAGTGGGGAGGAGGATCGTGCGCGAAGGTCGCGGCGCTGGTGGCGTTGGGAGCGGGGGTGGAGAGCCAGGCGTCGATCCTGGCCTGTAGGGAGCTGCCGGTGTTGTCGCCTGGGATAGGCTGGCCGTTAGGGAGATGGACGCGATCGTTGTGGATCATTGCTCGTCCCGTGCGGCAGTATTCTTGCGCGATGGGGCACTCTCGGATGCGGTGGTTAGTCTGGGAACAAAACGAGCATCCCATAGGACGCGGGCAAGATTGGAAGAAGGTGGCGTCGTTGGAGACTGCGGGTGGAGCGGGAACAGACCGGTCTTGCGCCGGTGGCCAGGGCTGGTGATGGCTTGTCGATGGGGCGGCAGGGGGGTGATAGGAAAAGGTCTGAACGATTTCCGGCCTGGGGAGGGTGGAAGCGACGTCTGGGTAGCGATGGGCGCAGCGAGCGTAGAGAACGGCGTATGTTCGCTCGCGGACGGAGAGTCCGTGCATCTTGTCCATGAGCTCATCTAGCTCGCGGTCTTCCTCTTCCCGAGTGGGCTCAGTGAAGCGAACGGTCTTGGGTTCGGAAGGAAGGGTGTTGCGTGGAGGAGAAGGAGCGCGGGGCGGAGGGTTAACGGGGCGAGGAAGGTCTCGGTCTGGGTGAGCGAATGCGTCTCTCGGGTTATAATCGAGGAAGTGGTCTCGCTCCCTCCTGCGTCCCTCGTGATCAGGCAGTCGGGGGTCGGGTTCGCTCTGGCAGAACCATCTTTCGGCCGGTCTCTCGGGTCTGGCATAGTGCGGTGTGGACTGCTCCCAGCGCTCTTGTAGCTGGATGGGGAAGAATGGGGAGGCGGTGAAGGTGGTGAAGACGGCTCGAACGATTTTGAAAACTTCTTCAAAGTTGTAGGGCTGCTCGGCCAATCGGTCTGGATATTTGCCTAGGAGCCTAGGCAGCATCTTCTCCTGGTCGCTAGGGTGAAATCCGTACCAGAATGCGGAGTCGCGTTCTTCGTCGGTAATGCGACGGGCCTCCTGGAGGGGTTTGCAGAAGACCAAGAACTCTCTGTAGTAGTGCATGACGTCGTCTTCGCCGCGCATGCGCCATTGACTAGTATAGTGGGCGTAGTCGAACAGTTTTTGTTTCGAGTATTTGGACTGAGTAGTAGCTCCTCCGTATATGCCCTCAAGAGATAGTCGGAATAGTGCCCAATCGTGCGTTGTGTAGCCGTCGAGAAGTTTCCACAAATCCCGGAGGTCTGTAGGGATGTAGCGTGTGATGGTCTCTACTTTCTCTCGGGGTGTAAGGTTGCGGCTAGTGGCCATTTCCTCGTACTCCCGGAGGAAGTCGTCAAGCGGGTCTCCTACGCGTCCAGAGAAGTATGGTGCGTTATGCGAGCGGGCGGCTGGCATGGCCGCGGGGCCGGTAGCGGGATTAGCGGCCATATGTCCCGGGGCTGCGATGACTGCGGGAGGGTGTACTGGAGCGGCTGGTGCGGCGGTTGGAGCGGGAGCGATAGAGGATGCTGTATAAGTCGGGGCGGAAGAGGAAACGGTTGTGGTAGGGTTTGGAGTGGAAGACGGGGACGATGCTGCGGTAGAGGGTGCGACGGAGGATACTGTAGAGGGTGTGTTGAGAGTCAAGGAGGAGGAGGAGGCGACGGAAGCGAGATTAGGACCGGAAGCGGAGGAGGCGATAGCAGACGAGGTAGGAGGAGGTGGTAGCGGCTTTTGTGGATTAGAGAGTGATCTAGCTTTAGAGGAGACTACGAGAGAGGTCGACTGAGCAGGCGAAGGTAGATTTGACGAGGTAGCGGTAGTACGCGGTGACGAGGCCGAGATGGTAGACTTTGGAACAGGGATCAGGGAAGGAGAGACAAAGTGTTTGTAACTTTGCGCTACGAGGGTCGAAAAGGGGATCGAGGACTGCGAGGGTGGTTCGGTTTGGGGTGAGAAGGAGCCCGGAATGGACTGAGCGCGATTAGGTCGAGGGGTGACTTCGGAGTCGGGGGTGTAGGCTTCTGTGATATCGAGTGTCGAGCTGCTGGTAGATGGTTCTGGCTGGCGCGGCGGCGTATGAGGCGATGGTTCTTGCTTTTGGTGAACTTTCCGGAGAGATCTCTAGGCGGTAGACTCGACTGTCTGGGCATATGGTTGGTCACCAGAGGCGACCAGGAAGGGAAGAAGGATAAAGGGGAGAGGGGGGTTAATCCACTAAACTCAGCCTCACTGGGGCAGCCAGATGTACGTGCTCGAAAGCGCGTGAGTGAGTAAGGCAAGACCAAGAAAGGGATTGGACGGAGGAGGGGAAAGAAAGGGTGTTGTCGCCGAGCCTGAGTGGGGACGAGAGCCCAAATTTTGGATGCCGAATGGACGAAGGCTTCCGAGGCGTTGAGCAAGCGAGCAAGTCGTTGGGCGAGCGAGCAGATCGTCGAGCGAGGCTCGCGACACGCGTATCGATAACGCGAAGGTAACTAAAAAGGGGGGTAAAGGCGATGCGGTGAGTCGTCACGGTCGAGCGGGTGTCTTCGATTTAGACCTGCCCCGTCGAATCGGTACTTAGTCACGCGGGAGAGAGACGAGGATCGCAAAAGACACAGGGAAAGAGAATTACATTTCAGAGCGCGAGGCCGAGACCTTATATACTGCGTGTACCCGTAAGTAAGGAATCATCGTCGCAAAACGCTAAGTCGAAAGTTGTGAGGGATAGTGGGTAGGAAAGGGGGAAAGTAAAGTGAAGGAGTCCAAGGGATAGCGAAAGACTACGAGAGGCGGACGGACGGTCGTAAGGCTAAGGTAATGTTCTGTCCCTGGCGCTAAAGGCGTCGTCGGCATGTACTGTAATCGGGCAAGTGTCGAGGTGAAACGGGGAGTAAAGCGAAGAAGGGGAATGGTGACAAGGAAGAAGGAGAATGGCGACAAGGAGTCTAACCAGTTGAAGGAGAGAGGTTGAAGAGGCAACGCGGGTGGCGTCGACGAGGCGCACTATTTCGAGGAACGAGGGTGAGATGGTTTAAGAAAATGAAGAAAAGCCGGGCGCGCCTTTGTCTGAGACAAAGACCGCCGCTCTAGACCGTTCAACGGTCGTGGGTGTAAGCATGCACCGAGATCCCGGGTTCTGAGGGCAGCAAAAGTGATGGAGGGATGGAGTGGAAAATGGTGGAGAGGGCTTTCCGAGGCGGGCCCCTTGACGACGTCGGGCGGGAAGTCGTTTTTGAGGAAAGGTGGATGTTCGAGGGTGCCGACTGGTGACGGAAATGTAATCATATTAGGCCATAGTAAAAGAGCAACGAGATGTGAGACGAGTGAGACGAGATGATGGGAGGACGGAAGAGTGGGGGAAACGAGGCGAGGAGGAAAAGGACGATGAACACGAGTTGGTGGCGGTTTGGTGATCATCCGTGATAGGCAGTCGAGTCACATGCCGAGCCGACGAGACCGAAGTGGTCGATAGTGGGTGGTTTCGCGCTCAAGGGCTGCGGTGCCCTTACAACGGTCTTGCGTGGTGTGTTGGGGGTGGCATGGGGATGGGTCGGCAGAGGTGGGGTCTTGCACACAGTATTGGGGCGGCTGGTGGCGGGTTGGCAGTGGCAGTCTTGCGTGGTGTGTCAGGGGTGGTGTGGGGTCTTGTGCGTGATGTTGGAGCGGTGTGGCGGGTGGGCAGTGACGGGGTCTTGTGGCGCCACAGTGGGACTGGTGGGTGGCGGGCTGGCACAGTGGTAGAGCGACGTGGTTGGGGTGGTGGCACAGCGGGGTCTAGGGCTGAACACGAGTGCACCCTTGAGTGACCTGCACCCTTGCTCATGAGTATTTTGCATCATTAGAGTGATACCTGGATCCTTATGAGTATTGACTTATGAGTATCAAATACCCATGAGTATACTCATGAGTACTCACAGACCCATAAGTACTTGTAAGTACCTGCAAGTACTTGGGGGTACTTGTGAGTATGAAGTAGAAAAGTAACAGAAATCATAATATAATCAACCAATATGTCAGTAACCCTCAGACTTTCACAAGTACTTGTAGGACCTGTCACAAGTACTTGTACAAGTACTCATAATTTATGTCAAAATCTATACCTGCACCCTTGGAAAACCCTTGACCAGAAGTACTGTGACTCATGAGTGTGACCCTTCATGAGTATTCCCACGAGTAAACCCATAGCCACCCATAAGTTACCTGCACTCGTGTTCAGCCCTAGCGGGGTCTTGCGTGCTGTGTTGCTGCGGTGTGGCGGTTGGTAGTGGTGGGGTCTTGCATGCCGTATTGGGGTGGTATGGGGGTGGGTTGGCGGAGGCAGGGTCTTGCGCACAGTGCTGGGGTGGCATGGTAGGGTCAGCAGTGGTGGATGAAAGCACGAGGTGTTGGGGCAGCATGGTGGTGGGTTGGCAGTCAGGGAGACGTGGGATGGGTCGGCAGTGACGGGGTCTTGCACACCATGTTGGGGGTGATGTGGCAGAGGAAAAGATGAGCTGCAATATTAGTGAGAAATGAACAAACAAAAAACAAAAAAAAAACATATCTTGATGCACCAGGACGAAGCCCAGTGCATCATCAGGTGTCTTCATGACCACAAGTGGGATGGGAGAGGGAAGGGCTTGAAGGGGTGAGGGCGAGTTAGGAGGAGCTGGACGAGGGGTGGAAGCGGGAGGGCAGGTTGGGGGAGTAAAGTTCGAGAATTGACTGGTGGATAGCGTGACTTGTTGAAAAAAATGTGTCAAGCGGAGGCTTAATCTGTGGCATGGGAAGGTGTGTCGTTTGACATGTGAATGTGAATGCATGAACACTGGCACCCACACACCCATCTCTTCTCAGCAGGGTTTTTCTTTTTCTTCTCTTCTCTTATCCACGACATTTTTGATGCACTTGGACCACCCATGACCCCCCATGGCCTACACAGGAGGGAAGATGCGGCTGAGGATGTGCTGGGCTTTTGCCCAGTGCTTAAGCTATCTTTTTTTTTTCTTTTTTTTCTTGCTCACTCTGATCCTGTTGCAGGCCCTCATGCATGCCTCATCCGCCACACCAACACTACCACTGTGCCACCACCCCAACCACGTCACTCTACCACTGTGCCAGCCTGCCACCCGCCAGTCCCACTGTGGTGCCACAAGACCCCGTCACCACCCACCTGCCACACCACTCCAACATTGTGTGCAAGACCCCACACCACCCCTGACACACCACGCAAGACCGCCACTGCCAACCTGCCACCAGCTGCCCCAATACTGTGTGCAAGACCCCACCTCTGCCAACCCATCCACACGCCACCCCCAACATGCTACATAAGACCACAACTGCCAACTTGCCACCAGCCCCCCCAATACCATGTGCAAGACCCCACCACCCCTGACTCACCACCACGCCCTGCCATACCCCAACACAGTGTATATTTAATTAGATTGTAGTGTAGCTGCATGTACTCTTATTAGTTACAAATATATTATTGTTTTGTGAATGCAACCACAGTTGACTAAATTATCTGAAATATGTAAACCATGTAATTTTGGACACATTCATCCAAAAACATACAGAACATATGTCCATTTATGCAGATATTTAGTGAGATTTTACAAAATATATTAGGGGGTTTTTTTTATCTTAACGATCTTAACAATTCCAGAAAATTGGAAAGATATTACCATATTTCAGAGATTTGTTAAATTTTAGGAAATTTCAGGATCCGGTTTTTCCTGATGTGGAATGGATCATTGCATGCGACCAGCCATTTGACTAGTGTTTTAAAGTCCAGTCCGGTCCGGTTTTTTTACCTAATTTGGGTAAGACCAGGACCACAACCGGTCCACAATTTCTCAGCCCAACTAAAAAACTGGACCGGACTGTGTAAGACTGGTCTACATCGGTTGGGTTGCAGTCTGTGGACTGGTCTTAACTGGTCTCTTCGACAACTGGTCTACAGAGCTGGTCTTCAACCAGTCTTTGGCCAGTCTACAACCAGTCTACACTGGTCTACAATGAGAATAATACCATATATTTCTTCTATAGCTACAAGTAATTACATTCAAGTTCTATCTATCTATCTCAACCGTGTCATAGCACCATACCACTGCATGATGGCACTGTGTTGGACTTGCAGCGCCAGGGCGCCATGTTGCTGCAGTGCCAAATTGGTGTCGTGGCATGACGGCGCTGTGTTGTATCGCAGTGCCAGGGTGCCGTGTTGGTGTGGCGCCACATTGGTGTCGTGGCATGACGGCGCTGTGTCGTGTTGCAGCGCCAGGGTGCCGTGTTGGTGTGGCGCCACATTGGTGTCGTGGCATGATGGCGCTGTGTCGTGTTGCAGCGCCAGGGTGCCGTGTTGGTGCAGTGCCACATTGGTGTTGTGGCGTGACAGTGCTGTGTCGTGTTGCAGCGCCAGGGCGCCATGTCCATGTCGCAGCATACAGACACCATGTTGCTGCAGCGCCGCATCAGTGTCATGGCGTGATGGTGCTGTGTCCATGTCGAAGCACCAGGGCGCAGCGTCAATACGCCGTGTCAGTGTCATGGTGTGTCGGTGTTGCAGTGTCAAGGTGCCACATTGGTGTTGAAGGCTTGAAGCACCAGGGTGCGGCGCGGGGTTGGTGTCGCAGTGTCAAGACGCCGTGTTGCTGCAGCGCCACATCAGTGTTGTGGCATGACAGTGCCGTGTTGGTGTCAAAGCACCAGGGCGCGGCACAGGGTTGGTGTTGCAGCGTCAAGACACCAAGTTGCTGTGGTGCGGCGTCGGTGTCGAGGCATGAAAGTGTCATGTGAATGTTTTAAAACCTAGAGAAAAAAAACACATTGTAGTTAGTTTAAGTAAAAGGATAAGGAAAAAGGACTTAGCTTGTTTGAGGGTCAATACAACGCAGTTGACAAGAGTGGTTGATTGACACAGTGGTTGTTTGGTCAGTGTTGACATGCTGACACACGTCACAGCCAGTCCGGTGATCTGCATGCCTGCAAAAACCCATGAACCTGTGATGGCACTGATGATTGTCCATTGAAACTCAGCAACTGTCAAAGACCAGTTGCAACTGGTCTTTTGGCAGTCTGTTGATGAATTGAATTATCAATAGACTGCAACTGGACCATTGTTACATTTTTGCCTTCGACCATCCCCCAATCACCTGCCAAGACCCTGAATACTGCCATGAGAAGGACATGTGCTGACAAGTATGCTGAGGAGGAAGGCCAAGTTATGAGACTTGTGGCTGTAAGCGCCCAAGAACGAGCTAAGTCACCTGACTACCACTACCACCTGGGAAGCGCTCAAAAGCAACAGGAATATTGGGAGTAGATCACATGATCTTACACCCGCCCGTCATGTGACCCTGGCACGTGACCTGGCTAGAACCCGCTCCAGATGGGTCCAGATGAGCTTGTGCCTGGACCAGCTCTAGACCGCCTTGTGTTTGATGACTCATATATTCCTATCAATTGTGCCTTGATTCTGATGGACTGTATGCCTCATATTCCCTTATCCCTGACTCATGCCATGAGGGCCTTATGCCATTGGCTGTTACGGTTTATGATGACTGATTCCTAGGATCTGTGTATTAGGGTTTCAGCGTTCAGGCTGAGCTTGAAAGCTCCCTGAACTTGTATAAGTAGATGGGCTTATGGTCGCTGAAGACCTAAGCTTAACTCCTTGGATCATCCACCCAACTGCCTGGTCTTGTAGCTGTATAGGCTGGTTTGTGTGTGCAATAGACTTGTCTTTGCATCCATTGTTCTTAGCTGTTGGCTGTCTGCCATATCCCCTCTTTCCCCTTTCCCTATCCTTTCTCTGCCATCGTCTCTCAACACGCTGTCCATACTCTGCTTTATTGCATTCACCGCCCTCTGTACCTTGTGGGCCGCCCTTATATGACTCTCCTGCGAGTTCATGCAACGCTGAGTATCTGAGTTCGACATCTGCTGTGATCGTTAGGTCCCATGTAGCCTTGACTAGGAGGATTGTGCCCTATTCAAGAAGAACATCCAGTGGAATGTTACAACCATGTTGGAACTACATGCAACTGCAACTGAAAGTCCAGTTGCCATCAGTTGGGTCCAGTTAGGTCCATGGTCTTTTTTCAGTCCATAGGACAGGACTTCAAAACTCTACATTTGACAAAGTGGAAAAACCTGAGTTCATTGCCATGATGAATGCTACACATTGTGCTGCCAGTGGTGGTCCATTGAAAATTCCCAAACGTGAGGGCATCAAGCGGCATGTGATGAAGATGGGTGAGGAAACAATTGAGGGGGTTCGCAAGATGTTCTTGGTATAATCGATTGTGGCCTACTTCACTGTCAAATATACTAATTATATAGTAGAAACTTGAGGGAAAGGTTTGTTTGTCCCTCGACGTGTGGACGTCAAGCAATCAACACACCTTCTTGGCCATTGTTGCACATTATGTCACTAACTAGCAATTCACGACGGCCCCAAGGGGCCGTCATTCATGAAAGCATTCTGATTCTGATGCTCAAACCCGGTGCGCACATCACCACATGGCACACCCAGAACACGGATACTTGCATTCTCATGGTGGGCTGTCACTCATCAAATTATTCAGATGTTCAGCTCTCAGTTTTGGTTAACTGATACGGAACAATAGTATGAAAAAAAATTGTATGCAAGCCTAATAAAACATTGTCACATCGCTTGGACCAATATATGTCTTCACCAGTCCAAGCAGCAGAGGTCCAAGTTGGGTGTCCTCAGAAAACTCTGTCAACAGGAAAGAGTTGACGTGGTCCAGGGTGGACAGGTTGGTAGGTGGATGCAAGAAGACAATCAAAAATTGCAGAGGACCAACCTTGCGCGCAGAGATGACGGCGTTCTGAGATGCGACTCTGCCAATGCCGGCACCAGTGCTTGGATGCCTGGGGTGGAACAACATCCACTTCCATCAGCATCGTATTGTTCTCTGTGGGAAGGGGCATCATGCAACGACGGCTTAGCGCTGGTGCTCGGATGGCTGGGGTGGGACAACGACCGGCTCCTTCGGTGTCGTGCAGTTCTCCGCGGGAAGGGAGGGGCAATGCGAGAGGAGCCCTGGGTGCAGGGGTAACGAAGCTGGCACCCTGAGTGGAGATCGCGTCGCAGAAATACTCGCTTGGTTCCTCCGAGACTGTGATCCACGTAACAGCAGTGTTCGCATTTGCCGGGTCCTCATCCAGCATTTTTTGGGGGGTTGGTCATTGTACCAACCTTGGTACCAACAGAACCTTTGTTCGACCCTTCCCGAGGCAAAGTTTCTTGCAGGAGTTCTGAATGTTGATACAGTTTGCTACATGTCAATTGTGAACAGACGCAACTGGGAAGCGGGGGTGTTGTTGGATCAAAAAAAAAACAAAAAAGTGGGGGGTGTTGTACATACTTCAATCACCCATCAGAGCGAATTCGTGGCCATTGCGAGTTGGGCTTTGTTAGTGGTATGTACTGTATCTGAGTCGGTGAAGTTAGCTGTAGCTGCACCTGGGGTGTGCGAATCATCGAGTTCGGCCTCCTGTTGTTATGTTACTTGTGTACGGGCCTCGGACGCGTCTGATCGAGTCTGCGAACAGATGCGTGCTGTCGAACATGGCCATCAGGTTGCTTGCAAGCAGAGGAAAAACAATATCCGTACTAAAATATGCACGGAACTCAGGGTGGGAGGTCATCCCCGGGGTCGTCATTTGAGTTTCCACACCAGTGGCCCAGGGCCATCATTGCTCCTCAGGAGGAGGACACTGAGGCCGTGCGTGATGAGCTGTGCAGACAACTTGCACGTCCTCTTTGCAAAGTCCACTGGGAAGTCTACTCGTCGCCGCAGTACGACGTGCTGATGGTCTGTGAGATACTCATCGGTCTGAGCACGTACATGAGCCCGCTACATAGTGGTCGTATGCTTGGCAGCAAAAAAAGTCTGCTGATGACGGGTGACGGGTGACCATCTGACCTGCAATTTGATTGTGAGAATATGCGCAGTGCCTAAAACTTGAACAGAAGCAGGATGACGCACTTATTGTATTGTGATGGATGGGATTGACACATCGAGAAAGACAGGGCCTCAGACACATTTAATTGAACTTCGGAGGCCCTTCCACTGTGCGTCTTGCTGCTGCTGTTTCGCGGGAACCACTGCACCCTCGTACGCAGCTGCCTCCGCCGTCGGAACCAGTTGCTCATGCCCACCCCCCCCCGGGTTGGATTGAACAGTGATCAGCCTTGAAATACAATCGAAAAGACAGGGAGCTCAAGCACACCTAAAAAACATGAAAGTGTCAATTGTGCGCATTGTGGAGGGGAGGGGGATGGGACGCACCCGGCCGCAGGAGGGACCAGAAGAGCCACATGGTGACTGCACCAAATGCCTTGTTCGGCGGCCACGCGTTGTCGCGAATCGCGAGACACGTGCACGATGCACCGTCCTCCTTGAACCAGAACGCATGCAGCCAGCCGTCCAGCCGGGCGTACTCCGCAGCTGCTGTTCGTTCAGCCCATCGTTCTCAAGCATCATAAGGTTAGCATCTCATGCAGCGCCCGCATTGCATCCTCCATCATCCCGCCCCCTCCCCCTCTGGGCCTCCGCCGCCATTGTTGACACTACCCACAGCCAGCATGCCGTTCAGATACCATTCTTCCTAATAATGTGATCCATTACCCTGTAGAAAGCAGGCAATGAGAGCGATGTCTGGCAAAAAAAAAACGGAAAAGAAAAGGGAGGACCTCATTTTTTCGAACACTTTCAGTTGTGGTAAAAAATGTCACACTTACCAGGAGCAAGTTCGTCACGATGACCAATCAAACAATCTACCAGTTCGTCTTGTGCACTCCAACTACGTTCAGGGGTTACAGAGAGAGCAAGAGACGGGGTTTCTTCTGTTGTGGACTGAGGAACGCAAGAATCGTTCAGTTTCAAAGTGTGTGAGAGAGAGCAGGGAAGAAGGGAGATGCAGCAAATGACGCATGCAAGAGATCGCTGCCAAAAACGGCAGGAATGCCACCAAAAAGATCGTCACAGTTGCGGACATCTCTGAAAGTGCGGTCAATGGCTTCAAATGCATAACAATTTTGCACGGAGCATTCATCCTAGCTTAGTCCTCGAGCAAGTCGAAGGGAGTTTTGCCAATGATGAAGAGGTTTCTCCTCGATGGCCTCCATTATGTGGTTGAATGCAACAGTCTGATCTGATCAGCATTCAACATGGGGGGACATTAAAGAAGACACCGAAGTTCTTCGCCACAATTGAATTGGGTGTGGTCTTGCAGCAAGGAGTTTGACCCATCAAACATTGTGCCGTCCAGGTGGCCGGAGCCGCCTGTGGAGGTAACCATGAATGCTTTGTTATAGCGGCAAAGATAAAGACAAAATTCCTTCGCCTGTGCATCGTCGCTTGAATACAGCTAGTACAACTCATCCGGCACGCACGAAGCCCAAGTCATGTCGCTCCGGACCCGTTAGCAATGCAGGACCAGCTGAAGATGGCTCTTTGATAACATTTGTCGAATGCTCCTCAGGTTCATGTTGCGCCAAGGGTTCAAGTCTGTCTTCTCTTTACTCAGGGGCCAAGGGGTCACAGACATCGCTGCATGCGCCAAGGACTGAAAAGAGCAATGAGTTCGAACAAATGGGACATTGAGACAAAGGAGGAATGCAGGACAGGGACATACTTACATTCGCAGGCAGAGTTACGCCAAACTCGACAGAAGACGAACACGTTTCACTTTGGCTTGGGCAAAGTGCCAGCTTCTTCGCAATCAGACAGAGACAAAAGAGGATTCAAAGAAGACGAACCTTTTGCAAACTCTCATGTCGTCGTCTTCTTTGTTGTCCAATCGACCTAGCAGACGGCATGAAAACGTAGCAGAGACATAGAAAAAAGGAGCTCGAGATGCACATGTCCACTGTCATTGTCCAGGCAAGACAGGGGTACACCGAAGCATGTGGGCAGCCATTTTTCAGTGCCACGGGTCACGATGCTGAAGCCACAGGGGAGCTAAATTCCATTCTTTGGCACAGGGGATTGGAATGCGGTATCTGCAAAACGCAAGGGAGGCTAATCCAAGGGCTAAATCCCACGTGACGCCGAACACCGTGAGGGACGAAGAACCAATGTCGCCGAACCGGGCAGTGCAAACCTAACGTGAGAGAACACCGGGCATAGGAGTACAACGGTCACAACAGCCAGTTAACACATAGGGCAGTGTGCAACAGAAACAACACGAAGCCAGCAATGGTATGGTCATGTGAGGGCATGTGATCGTTTGGGAAACCGCTTTGAAGGCCTACTCCGAAGTGGCTGAATTGATGCCCGCCAATGCACACTGTTGCTCTGTATGAGACCATGTGTACCCCAAAAAAATATTGCTGTGAGAAGGAGTACCAAAGCACACATTGAATGTTTAAAAGAAGATTTTTACATGGAAATCGAGGCAGCAAGCGAGCGGGAAAAAAGGTTCGAAGCCCGACAACTCCATGACAAAGCGATGCGTCATTATTATATAGATGATGGGCAACTTGGTTCGTGTTTTATTTGATTTATCAACTGGGTATCATGTTGATGTCCTTTTGGGCCACAGAAGAGTTACTGATTGATTTTCAGGAACTTATTGGGGAGCATTCGGGAGAGAATATGGCCGAGGCTGTTTGGGCAACACTGGAGCTATATGGCCTCATCAGGAGGGTAAACTTTTATTCTACACTGCACTTGTACCAGTTCATCCTCTAAAGCTAATGTGTTTGCAGATCATCACTGTTGTCATGGACAATGCAAGTAACAATAACACGTTGATGACATCACTTGAGTGGCGATGCCAACAATGGGGTGTACTGTTTTCAGCGCAAGACACTCGCATGCAATGCATGCCTCATACAATCCGTTTGGCGGCAATAAAGGTATTGGTCCTTCCTGTTCTCGACTGGTGCCAGTCACATCTAACCATTGGTTGTTCAGCTCCTAGAAGCGATTGGAGTGATTTCAAAGGACGAAGGCAAGAAAGCTGGCACACATGGCGGCAACTATCAAGACAATGTTACTGCTCCTCTTGTGTGTGATCATGATAACAACATGACAGCCAATGGCAATCCCAAAGAGGATCTGGGTGAGGATCTGGACCTGGATACTGATCCTGGCAACAGGCTCCCTGCAATTGGAAGGGTAAGTCTGATGTAACGTTCCACTGGACGTTCTTCCTACGTAAGGGCAACACGAGCCTAATGATCACAACGCACAATGAATGCACTTACCCAGTCTCGAACGATCTCACAAAGGAGATGGATAAGGGAAGCTCAAAGGATATTGAAGGCGACCCAAAGGGAAAAGAGGAGGGAGCAATGGAAAGTGGTAGACAACCATTGATCCACGATAGCGGAGGGGATAGACAGCACACCAATGAAGGCGGCAAGGAAAGCTCAAGAGAGTGAGAGGAGAGGAGATAGGATAGGGGAATCAGCACACAGCGGCAAGCAGTAGATGCAGGAATGAACAACCAATCATCTATTCAGCACACAACTGGCAAGACAGCACAGAAGTGGCAAGGCAGTTGGGTGGTATAATCCAAGAACTCAAACTGAGGTCTTCAGCGACCATCAGCCTGTCTACTTATACATGTCCAAGGAGGTTTGAACCCCAGCTTGGAACTCTGAAACCCTAGTACACGGATCCTAGGAATCAGTCATCACAAACCGTAACAGCCAACGGCATAAGGCCCTCATGGCACAAGTCAGAGATAAGGGAACACGGCAGCCTAGAGCCGGTCCAGGCACAAGCTCATCTGGACCCATCTGGAGCGGGTTCTAGCCAGGTCACATGACAGGCGGGCGCTAAGATCACGTGATCTACTCCCAATATTCCTGTTGCTTTTGAGCACTTCCCAGGTGGTAGTGGTAGTCAGGTGACTCAGCTCGTTCTTGGGCGTTCTCAGCCACAAGTCTCATAACTTGGCCTTCCTCCTTGGCATACTTATCAGTGCGTGTCCTTCTCACGGCAGTATTCCGGGTCGTGGCAGGTGATTGGGGGATGGTCGAAGGCGAAAATGTAACATCTGACACATCCTCAAGCGCATCCTTTCACGAATTGAGCTAAGTATATTTCTTATAAGCTCCAGAAGTTCATCTGGGCTGTCTGTTCAAGCCCCCAACATTGTCAGTCCTGAGCTCATGAAATTCAATTTGTGCAGCTTGAAGGGAACATGGTCTCAGATGACTGCAGTGCCTCACTCATGCTGATTCTTGATGTGAGAACCCGATGGTCCTCCACCCACCAAATGCTTTGTGTGTTGTTGTCATTATTCATTAGTCCTGGCTAACCATGACAAATGACAGGATGAGCACTTGACTACCGCAATACAATTGACTCCTTCGTTTCAAGAAACAAGGACCTCCATGCCCTCGAACTCAGCAACGCTGACTGGAAGTCAGTTCAGCTAGTGGCATCATGGCTCAAATTGTTTCAGTCTGCGACTGTCAAAATGTCTACAATGAAGACTCCAATGCTGTCAACGACTTACGCAATTTTTCAGGGCTTACAGGATGACATCAAAAACATCCTTCGCCATCTTCCCAATTTGGCATCACCTGCTATTAAACTTGGTCTCATGGATGCACATTGCAAGCTCAGTGACTACTACCACCAGTTCAATGTGTCTCCCTTTGTAGCGCCACCACAGGGGTGTTAAGTACAATGTGTACTTCATAAGTCAGTTCGGGGGATCAGAAAGGCGTGAGTCAGGTCAGGACTCAGTAGAGTGATGCACAAGTATCACTTGGTCTCCCAGGACACAAGGATAATAGCAGAGTTATAACAGGGCTCAAGCACAATGGTGAGCAAAGGAGTTAACTCAAGCACAAAGGCGAGTTCAAATGGGGTCATGAGACAGATAATGTGGTATTACACAAGAAGTCAAGTCTACCGTACAAGCTAGGTATGAGTCGACTTATATACGAGTACATGGTGGTTGTGAATAACAAACACATGGCACAATCCTAGGATACAGGTCCTAGAGAGCTAACAAAAGAACACCCATACATGGTACAAGGAAATTCCGCGGAGTCATACTGCCTCAAAAGAAGTCAGTGGACACGGGAAGTCATAAAACAGGGTGTTGTAACGGTCATGCGCTAGGCGCAAGATAGGGGCCGATAAGCGAATCAAGACAGATCAGTAAGTAGAACGGTCTTGGGAGATGAAAGCGGAACAAAGGGAAAAGGAGAACATGGAAGGGCTCGAAATCGTAACACCCTTTTACATGTGGGCTGCGTGTACGTGAATTCAATGCTGTCGAATATGTCATTTACTGATCTCACCATCACTAGTACTTGATTCACAAATCTCATATGAGGGCTTGAAGGAAGATTACGCAGACGATCTCATGCTTTCCGACCACCTCAAATGGTCAAAAGCAAACCTTTATGACTATTTTGACACAGTTGCCAATATGCCTGCGTCACTGTCCACACCTTCTCCCAGTGCATTGCTCACCGCACCACCCATAGAGGGCTTGCCTCAGAAATTGTTCACAGCTCGATACCGCAGAAAAGAGAAGGCCTCTACCAACGAACTCGAAGAGTATTTCAAACTCCCTGCTGAAGACTTCGATGCCTGCAATCTGATTCTCTGGTGGGTGAGCTGACGAAGTCAGTTTCTATGCCTCTTTCAGCTGGCTTGTGATGTTCTATGTATTCCTGGTGAGTTGTCTGATGATGTTAGTTTGCACAATCTCTGAAGTGTTGGCATTGTCTCTAGGTTCAGCCATCGCTGTTGAGAGGATCTTCTCAGGTGGTTGGGACACCATCTCTCTCCAACATGCAAGTCTTCATGCCAATACCATTCGCATTCTCATGCTTGTCAAGAAACAATTGCACCTCACCTGCACTAAGGCCAACGCCGCCCTCCATAGTTAATACATAGATCTCATTACATCTTGTGTTACATTCCTAACTTGTTAAATACTACCCATCTCTTGACCCATCTACTGTATGACGGCCGTACCTGTACCCATCCATTGCCATTGGAGCTCTGCTCAGCAGACTTGACGGACGGTGGACAGATGTACAAACCCGTTGGCCAACTGTCAATTGTATGGCTGTACCTGTCAGACAGTATGGTGTGCAGCCCTAGAATTATCTACACAAACAAACACCTGCATGATGACCACGAAGCAGAGTCCAAATTAATTCACAAAACACAGTAAATCAAACAACTAATGTTAACCAACACTTGAACCAATGTTGTCTTCAGCCCATTAGAGCACGTAAATAAACCCCCTACATCTGTATTCTTTGTGCCCCCACGTTTCTCAACTCACGAAAGCTCCTCAAGTGAACCTCATTGGCTGCCTACCAAGTAGAAGATCTCTCCATCTGGTAATGATGACGAGCACTGTGCCCCCATAACACCGACATCATGCCAGGCCCCCACAACACTGATGCAATGCAGCAACACCACAACACCAATGCCTTGCCACACCCCCACAACACTGACACTATGGACTTAGATTACAAGTAGTATTTGTTAATAAGTGACCTGTGTGCACTTAGTGGCTCAATGGACACGCAGATAATGGCTTGGATAATGGACTGCTTTAGATAAGATATATTGGACTTATGTAGATTAAATCAGATGTTGGTGAACAGCATACATAGAGTGCATGCTCACAGTGAACTAAGAGGACTGTGGTGAGATATGCTGGTAGGCTGGAAGCAGCAACAGAGTAGATCTAGCAAGTGAAGCAGATGTGATGTCTGGCACACAACAGATGAGAACTGGTGTTATTACAGAGGAGAAGACATACCTGGCACACAACAGATGAGAACTGGTGTGGTGCCAGAGTGTACAGGGTACACTACTTATACTGCTACAGAGAGTGATGCTTGTAACAACAAGTCACAGTAAATACGAGGCGCATTGTTCTTCATGCAGACAAAGGAGTGGACTGTTCTGGAGGACAAGGTGCAGAGAACAAGAAGAGTCCAGACTATGATATCATAGTGACATCACAATAGAGATAAGAACAAAGGAAAGTACAAAGACATAGTACAAGGGGAATCCAGAGGAGTCCATGATGTCATGTACATAAGTGATGTCATAGATAGCAGAATACAAGAAGTCCGAGATTGTACAGATCAAAATTATCTAATCTACAAGTCCTGTATATCTAATCTAAAGCAGTCCATTATCTGCATGTCCATTGAGCCGCTAAGGGCGCTCAGGCCTCTTATAAACATCTCCCCATGATCAGCAATCTAGGACTAGCACAACCCCATGTCTACGTTGTGTTGGTGGAGCAGGGTGCATGCAAGGGACTTGGTGAAGCTGTCTGCAACCATTTCCAGCATAGGGGTTCTAGTAAGGGTGATGGTCCCCTTTTCAATGTATTCCCTAATGACATGATGCCTAATGGCAATGTGCTTTGATCGCCTCCCAGTGACCGGGTTTAAGGCCAAGTCAATGGCACCCTTATTGTCACCATGCAATGGGATGGGGTCGTCGACCTTGTACCCAAGTTCTGCAAGGAAGCTCTGATACCAAGCGGCTTGGTTGGCCGCGTCAGTCATAGCCATGTATTCCGCTTCTGTAGTGTTTTGGGCTACAGTCTTTTGCTTTTGCGAAGACCAGCTTATTGCACCATTAGCTAATAAGAACACATAGCCAGAAGTGGAGTGTCTGTCGTTGACCTGGTCACCCAAGGAAGAATCACTATAGCCATGAAGGCCATCTCCACTGGCGCCATCATAAACGATATGCATGTCCACAGTGCCCACTAGGTAGGACAGAACATACTGTGCAAGCTGTAGATGTTGGGGGGAAGGATTTGCTGCATACTGTGCCAAACGTGATACAGCAAAGGAAATGTCAGGTCTAGTACCAATCTGAATGTACAGCAGACTACCAATGAGTGACTGGTAGTGCATAATGTCAGAGGCAGAAGACTGGCCTGTATATTTATGAAGGTGCTTGTCAGCACCAGCAGGCAAGGCATGCTGAAGCGGTTCGTATTCCATGAACGCGGTGCGCTCATTCGCAATGTGTGACGTTGTCGCATTATCAGCAAACCAGTCATACCAAATAGTGCGTGTGTTGATTGCTGTAACATCACTAGGATCATAATCCTCGAAGTTGTAACACTCGCCAAGGTACTCCGGCTCTGCTACTGTGAGTGCGACTTGTTCGTTGTATGTGGTGGTGTGGACCTCCTCAATTTTGGAGGTAGATGCTTTTACCACTACCGCCGCCGTCCCCATCGCCAACCTTTCTCTTTTTCCAACAATTTTCGGCCACATGAGAGAACTTCCCGCAAACTGTACACTTGGGTTTGTCAAGGTAGCGACAGTCCTTTGTGTTGTGGCCATCTCTTCCACAATGAGTACAATGCTTCAATTTGCATTTCGCACATTGGCCGGGCTTTCCACTGGAGTTCCCAGACCGAGTGTTGCCCATGTGCTGAGTGAGAGAGGGTTTCTGTCCGACGGCTTGATCGACAATGCCACCGTTGCCCTTGCATACTTGGCATTGCGCCTCCTCCTCTCGTATATAGCCAATAAATTTGAGCAAGCTCACCGCCTTCTGCAGGTCCATCTGCTGGTCTCCAAATTCCCCACCAACATATGACTGAGTGAACGCATCCCAAGAATGAGGAAGTGCCCATGCAGTGAGGATCTTGAAGTACTTGTCATCCAATGGCATGCGGGCGTTGCACACCTGAATGAGACGTTCCCACTGGCCTTTCATTTGGTGGAGTAGCTCTGTTATATTAGCATTCTCATCAGAGATGATATGGTTGAGAGCGTAGAGGAGAGTAAAATATGTGTTTAACCCTTTTGTCTGGTGCACAGCCTCAAGGTTCACCCAGATCTGCGCCGCTGTTTCGCAGCAGTGCGTATGATCCCTTTGTGACTCTGTTATGTTATTCATGATGAGCGTCTGGGCATAGCTGTCGTTGTTGTCCCAGGCTTCCGCATTCCGAGGACCTGGAGGGTGTGGGAAGGATCCGTCGATGTACCAATGTGCACGACATAGGGATGCCGGGGTGCGGTCTGGATTGGGGTTCGGACCCAAACTGCGCCGGACCGCACCCTGGGTCCGGTTCGGGGCCCAGCTAGCAGGTGCGGTCCAGGGTTCGCCATTCACTGAGTTGGTGTGGACCCGGTCCGGACCGGACTGCACCTTGGACCGCTGGCCTTGCCAGTTACAAAGTAGCGCGCGAATCTTGGTGCGAATGATTCAGCACTCAGCAGGGGTACTCTTGCTCTTGGGGTGCTGTACTCGCACGGTCTTAAAAATACAGCTAAGCATGTTTATTGTATCTAGTATTTACGGGTACTACTACATAGTGTAGCTACTACTGCCTGCTGCCTGCCCCACCCCTTTGTTGTCGTCGTCTATTGCCGCTGCACCATACCGTCGTCGTTATCGTTGCTATCGTTGCGTTGGACCGCTGTTGTCATTGTTGTCGCTATCGCCGCAATGCACTGTACGGTCCGTACCGTTGTCACCATCGTCACATTGCCGCGCTGCTCGCCATGCTGCACCACACCGTTGTTGTTGTCACTGTTGCCGTACTGTCGTTGCTGTCGCTGCGCCGTCATTGTCGCCGTCTTGGTCACCGTAGTTGCTGTCGCTGCACCATTGTCCTTGTAGTTGCTGTTGTCGCACCGTCGTTGTCGCTGTCGCTATCGCCGTCAGTGCTGTTACTGTCATTGTTATGGAGTCGCAGGGCATGGTGGGGTAGTGGTGTGGTTGGGGGTCCACGTGGGGCAGCGATTTCGGTGGTGTCGACGATGACGGGCGTTTTCCAGAGAAGCTGTGTAGACCTGGCAGACCTGCAATAAATGTTAGCGTGTCATAGTTGAATGAACCAACTGTACTCATCTATTTTGGGTTGGTGAGGCGCCGTTCAAGTTGTCAGTGTCTTGTGAACACCTGCTGGTTGGAATGAGAGTGACGGCCATTAGTGGGGAGGACGCAAGGAACAGACAGGTTTAGACTTACGAACTGCCGCGTGATGAAAATGTGGCGACTCAGCTGGGGCAGGGTGGTAGCAGCAATGGGAAATACCGATGTGGGACGGAGTTCAAAGTTCAAGGACGATACAACCTCAGTAAAATGAACCTCGGTTGAACTTCCAAATGGATCCAACAAAACCATTTGGGGATGCATGTACCCCAAATGGCGGCCTCAAGGAGGCACATGAAATGGAATGGCCCAATGACCCGGACGATATTCCTACATCCAATTGTAAGTGCGCAATAATTGATTGACGCTTGTTCTCACCTTCCTTAGGCAAGAGTGCCCTGAGCGCCCCATCCTGGCAGCCCAGTGGTGGTACATCTACCCAGACCACTTTGAACGCATTTGGCATCGGCACTGTCACCGCAGCAGGCCAAGACTTTACAGATGATGAGTCTGTGGATGGTACCACCAAATCTGCTGGTAAACGGCCCAGTCGCGTTCGCAAACCTACGGAAAAGGCAAAGGAAGCACTCGCAACACATCATTTGAAGACCAAACGAAGCGTGGTCACCTCGGATAATGAAGAAGAGGCACGACCACCAAAGACAAAGAAAAAGAAGACTAGCGTCATAGCTGAGTGTGACACTGAGACTGATGAAGTCTACCCCATTGAGGAACCCCCCAAAACATCAAAGATTCGTGTATTTTCACACGTATCTGAGGATTCTCATGACACATGTGGAAATAAAACCCCAAATTCAAATGATTTGGGTAACACGTCGGGAGGGGAGAATGCATCGGAGGCGAAGGGAGGGGAGTCCGATGACAAATGGCAATTTTCGCAGTTGGATGAGATGGCTACAAAAGATGCAAAGGTAAATAATCTTTCTCCCTAGGGCACTTACGAGTCGACTCACCTTGTAATGTATATTATAGGCCTACCAAAAGCCCAGGTTGCACTTGAGCACTGGAGGAGATATCTGGCTTGCCGACCTGATGGGCATATTCAAGGATGGAGAACATCCTCAGAGTCACACGGACGCACGGTACTGTCGGCTATGCAAGACATGGCTGACCGGTAATGTTTCAACTTGTCATACGCACATCATCAGGTAACTACTCATGGATATAAGAAAGAGTCAGTAACTGAACAACGACACTAGACAATGGGCTACTCACAGAGAGCTGTACTTGGCCGGTTGCAAATGTGAAGGGGTCAAGCCGAATGAGTGCATCATGAAAATGGGGGCGGCAGGAACCAAGCAACTAGAAAAACAAGGGAGCCTGGAAGACTGGACTGTGGTCAAGGCGCCTCAGTGGTCGAAGGAGGGCTTGATGGAACACATCCTCGAGTTAGTGGTGGTTGATGACCAGGTGGGAATATCGTTCGTTTATGATACGTGACAATTGACTTACTCAACTCGTGACAAACGTAGGCCTTTTCCCTTGTGGACTGTGCGGCATTCCGTCGTTTGCTCATGTCCCAACGTCCTGGTACCAAGGATAGCGATATTCCACACCGCACAAGCATTGCAAAGGCCGTCCATGCGAAAGCACACAAAGTCAAGGTCATGTTGAATGAGCTTTTTGCGGTGAGTGTTGTTCATCGCAAACCCAAGCGCTGACTCACATTGTCTGCAGAGTGTCCCTGGGGAGGTATCAGTAACGTTGGATACCTGGTCATCACCAGCCCGTGACCCGTACCTCGGAATTACTGTGCACTGGGTCCATAGCACCAAGGAATCCCCCACAGAATGGTCGCTCCGCACGTTGCTGCTTGCGTTCCGGGAACTTAAAGGTAACCACAGCGGCGAAAACCTCGCTAATGTGGTGATGGAGATCATCAAAGCGGCAGGGTTGGAGTCCAAGGTACGTGTAGCGTCCTTCCCAGAGACGCCAATTCATTTGATTTCGGCAGATTGGTTGTATCACGTCGGACAATGTCACCTCCAACGACAAGATGATGAGACACCTCAAAGGCAAGTTGGACACGATTGAACGCGAATGGAAAGCTTTGGAACGACATGTGAGGTATGTGGGTAGTCTAGCATTCGGGAATACTTTCTAACATCCTGTAGGTGCCTTGCACACATTATACACCTCGGCGCCAAGCATATCGTCGAGACGTTCACTCAAAATGGCCCAACCATGGAGTCCATCACCACAATGGATGACTTGGAGGATCAGGCAACAGGCGACGTCGAAGACAATGACACCTTGTACGCATGTGGGGACACCCTCGGAAAGTTATGGGCGCTCATCAATCAGGTGTGCAAACTTTCTGATTCTTATGAGCAAAAGCTGATAGGCCTCAGGTCCGACTTTCCCCACAGGTGTCCTCGTTTTTCTTCAAGTGTTGTGCTGAGGAAGAGCTGCCCCGTCTCGAACTCGTCAAATATGTTCGGACGCACTGGTCCTCTATGTACAACTTACTCGAGCGCACGTTCTTGTTGAGAAAGGTATTTCCTGTCCCCCTCTCATTGTATCGTCGCACTGTATCTCATTAATCATCAGGGCATTACGAAGTTTATTCAGCTTGCCGACGATAGTTCACATGTCCCCAACTTACAGAAGAAGTGCTACGCTGACTTCAAGCTTACCCCTGACGAATGGGGTAACCTCAATCTACTTTGTCAAGTACTCAGGGTACTAACGGTAATTCAAATCTCTCACAGAACGTATGCTAAACCTGTAACACAGCACCCAGCTCTCGCACAATAAGAATTCTCTTCCAAACGCGTTCCCACGGTTTCCCGCGTGTTTCCAGTAATTGAGTGCTTACTTACGGCGATGGAAGCCGCCGGGAGGGACCCAAAGTTTGGGCCGATCCGTGATGCCATAGCCGCTGGCGTTTCGAATCTCTCAAAGTGGTATCAGACACTTGATACCTGCCGTGTGTATATAGTGTGTACCAGTGCGTCAAACAACTTGGGTATGGTTCGTAGTGTGATTGACTAATCCACTCGACAGTTCTCGATCCGTCAATCAAACTAGGATACATCATGGGGGCTTGGAGTCCTGAGTTCATTTTGCGTACCAGAACGATCCTTGCCGAGATCGTAAGTCCATTGTTTCAACCTATGGTTCAGATACTGAGTATCCAATCCAGTTTGATAAATACAATGAAGCTACTGAAGACGTTAGACACGTTGTAGCCCCATCTTCGCAGAGAAGTTCGTACTACAATACCCATTCTGATTATATCCTATTGACATAGATCTAGATCTACCGAACAACGACAATGTTGGCTACGGATCGAATTGGATACAGCTGTCACTCAAAGACGACAACAATGGAGGTATCGCTGACCCTTGCAGGGAACTTAACGAGTATTTAGATTCTAAACGTGAGGCGCGGATTGGGCTCGTTGAATGGTGGGGCGTAAGTGTATTCTTTATATTGTTAGGGTGTCTAACTAACGGATCATGACACTGTTAGCATAATTCCATCCGTTATCCCACCCTCTCCCTCATCGCGCGAGATTATCTTGCAATTCAAGGCTCGTCTGTCACCTCAGAGCGTGCATTTTCAAGCGGTCAGCTCACTGGGACCTACCTACGCAATCGTCTCAAAACGAACACATTTGAGGCACTCCAGATTGTTAAGAGTGCTTTTCGAGATGGCATTCTCAATGTCGGTGATGAAGCAGCGGCTCATGTGGCAGCAGACTGGGACTTTGGTGGTCTCGTTGACATAGAAGATTCCTCAGATCCTGTCTAAATATTTCGTATCTGTTACTAGTTGTGCATTCAAGTTCCGTTACAGTACTATCATATGTCTTGCGGTTTGGCAGCCCGGGCACGGGTTTGCAGTCCTACGCTAATACCATACCTAAAAGTTTGCTCCAGTTTCATTGTCGTGAGCAACTACCGGACGAATGACAAGTGTTTCCGGCTGTTCATGTCATTCAGGCCATTCAAGTTTCACTCATCCCGAGACACCCCAGTTCAATCTTTCGATCTTCCGTCGATATCACATCCTTCCCACAATCACTCTCCAACGGCTTCTGTATTGTCCTTCAACAACTCGGCATCGCCCTCTCCCTTCAGGAAGGTTCAGAAAATCACTCAGCGCC